>VZTG01006973.1:3449-80426 GCA_013397845.1 Melanocharis versteri | reverse complement strand
CCCCCCCTTCCTTTCTAGTCTTTCTTGGGCTCGAGTACGAGCAAAAGGCTTTGAGAACATCTGTTTCTCACAGTTCACAAATCTCTGAATGGTGATGGGGGAAGGTCTGGGGAAGCTGGCTGAGCTGAAATGCTGAGAGAGATGTGGGAAAGCCAGGGCAGCTGGAGTGCCTTGTAAAAATAAAACCAAAATCTGGGTTTTATGTGGAACAGCGCAGCTCAGATGCATTGACTGAAGGTTTCACAGCCTGCAGTCTTTATGCTGTGATATGGCTCTTGGACTTGTTCTGGATAATGTGAGGTTTTTCAAAGATCTGCTTGTGGTATTTCGATGTTTCCTGCTCTCTGAACGTCCAAGCAAAATGTCCTGAACAAAACTTGGCTTTTGTTTTGTGTCTTTTTTTTTTAATAACTAAAGCTTTCACATGCAGTCTTTTGGTGACTCTGGAACCCAAATAAAGAGGGGATAAAGCTGACATTGAGGATGGGTGGGCCTCGTCGTTTCTTGAAGCACACATTTGCAATGCAGGAGCCCTCTTTCCCCAGTTATTGAATTAGTCACACTTGTGTGGTGACAGCAGCAAACTAGTTGGTGATGGAGTTTGCCACTACTTCGTAAGATGTGATCTTTTTTAGCCTGGGGAGAACCACTTCATGCCAAGGAAGTGATGCTTGAGGTCAATGCACAACACCCCGCTGTTTTGCAGCCTTTAAGAAGGAACATGTAATCTGGTTGTAGGGATAGGGCTGTCTGCAGAAAGGTTGTGGTACTAAACCACTGTGAAAGCCAAGTCTCTTGGACAGCCTGTGCTTTAATGTGTTGGCCCATGCAGCAGGCTGGAGCAGTATTCAAGCTCTCTTAACAGAGCTCTGGTCTTGAAAATGTTGATTCTAACGGATTAAAATCTGCCTGTCCTGCCTACAGGCATCTCTAGAAGGGGGAAGGGGAAACAGCTGGCTCTTCTCTCTCCAGTTGAAATGTTAACTCTGTTTGCAGTTCTAGTTTGCTGGGTTGGTGACAAAAGGTGTTTTGAGATACAGATTGATTTACTTCTTTCTTGTCCTTGGTTGTAAACTTTGGGCGAAAAGTTCTAAAAGGCTGTCTGTCATGCTGTATTTATTAAAGAAAGCCAGAGATGGTGGAAATACTCCCTGAATTTAAGCAGGTACCAAACCTGACATTTGACGAGGGATTCAGGTGCCCCACATTACAGCATCAGTGTGCCCTTGTTGGCAGCTTCTGCCACGAAGCTTGGAGATGCTTTAATGTGGCAACCGGACCTTTGAAGCTCTAACTTAATGTATTCTGTGTTGTCAGCGATCACCTGGGAGGGACACTGTTCATCCCAGGGCTTCTCACTGATCCTAGTCTCGCAGTGCAAACAGGTAACTGTAGTTTGTATTTAAGATGAGTGTAAAGCACCTCGGAGCTATTCTCAGTGCTGCCCCATAGGTGACCTTACCTTTTCCTTTGGAAATTAATCTCTGCTTTTTCCTGGGGCCAGTGCCGGATGTATCTTGATCTATTGCAACAACTGAGTAGGTTTTGTTGTGTGGATAAGAACTGTCCGGTGACAGAAATAGGGAAGATGAGCCTGCAGTTTGTGTCAGGCACAGATTTTGTGCTCAGATAGTTGGTATGAGCTGCATCATTGCTTTCCATGGAGCTTGGAAGTGATGTGGATGCTTGATCTCCTAAATAGCAGCAATAATTGAGAGCTGAAAAAACCCAAACCCGAGATCCCCTGTGTATCATGAAATACGTAAGTTTTGTGTAACTGGGCATTTCTCTGAAGGATTTTGACAGATGACTCAAACTCTTTTGCATTAGTATTCCACTGTCTATTGCAGCAGTAGAGATCTTGATGCTGCTTTTTTGCTTGTTTCTCTTAGTGAGTTTCTGATCTTGTCAGCTTTGCCCATGTACAGAGCTGTTGGGATCCATCCAGAGAAAGCAAGTGACAGTACCATTTGCAATTTTGCTCTGACCCCGATAGTTGCCTGCAGGAACTAAATAAGGACTACTTCTCTGTTCTGCAGTATAGAGATACGAATCCTAATATAGGAGTGCCTCAGAGTGAGAGTCTGTCCCTTGCTTTCAGCCATAAAAAGGGGTAGTTAGGAGCAGCACACTTGCATAGCCTTTAGGCCAGTGGCCTTACTAAGCCAAGACTGTGCAAGCAAGGCTTTTTGCTGTATCTCCTAAATGCAGAAGTGCAAAGTGACCTAGTGTAACAGGATGCTTCTTAATGCTGCAAAGCTGTCCCTGGTAAGAGGGTACATATTCTCATGGTCTTCTGATAGCTAGAAAGCCATTGAACTCTCCTTAGAAATCAGCCTAGGATTTGTACTTGAATATACCATATTTTTTTTAAGATGGATTCTGTCTCCTCAGTTATCTGTGTGGTTCAGATTAGAGATTATTTTAAAAGGGAAAAGAGGGAAAATAAAGAGATGGGAGGGATTCCTGCTTTGTGAAATGTCTTTTCTAAAGCAAATGATCAGCTGCATGCCTTGGATGTGGGAAGATCAAAACTTTGTTGCCTTTAAGCACAGAGCCAAGTCCAGTGTGAGAGTGCCATTCCTCTGCACTACCTTCTGCACAGGGCTCTGAAGCTCGTCAGTGAGTGGGAATATGGACATTGGGTGAGACTAAATTCCAGGCTCTGATGCAAAGGGAGCTGTAAAGACTAGCCAGTGACTCAGATTTAACCTGGAAATTAAATTCTGTGTGCTGCCTTAAACCCAGGGCCTTATTTAGAGAATGTTTTTTTGCAGTAGTTCAACTCATTCAATTCTAGCCTAAACTGGAGCTTGCTGGAGTCTCACTGCCCTAAGGGACACCAGGAGGGTGGAAAGCACAAAAAAGGTGTAGGAAATGCTTTTCCTTGAGCACAAGGAGAGATATGTTCCCATCTACTGGACTTGAGCTGGCTGCGAGTGTACCAGGTACAGACAAAGAAAAGGGTCTGTGGTTAAAAGTAATCAATTGTCAGAATAACTTTAGAGTTCAGATGAGTAATATTATTTGGCTGCAGCGTGGCTTTAGGTGAGAATATAGTACACTTTCTAGTTGAGGGTAGCCAGAAACCAAGAGGATGGATTTAAATGGATGCACCATATTGGCTTCAATAAAGAACACATCCTCTGCCTCCTCCAGTAGTTGCACTTGTGGGTAGGCTGCTGGTTGTATGCAAACTTCTAATTTCCGAACAAAAGAAACTAAATCTGAATGTCAAACCTTAAATCTCAGTATGTTAAAGTTGAAAGGTTGTGTGGGTTTCTGTTTGTGCTAAGCTCCTGGTAAAGCTCTTATTTTAAATTTTCTGTCCTTCCAGCTTGTCCTATCTCCTACACTTTTGGTCTTCTTTCTGCAATTTTCTTTTTTGCTGTCTTCTTTTTCTTTCTTTCCTTCCTTCCTTTTCCTCTTCTTGCTTAGATCTTTGATTTGTTACTGGATCTTTGCTGTAAGATTAACAAAGAAAGCTTGTCTTGACAGAGTGATGGTGACTTCTGTGCAGTGAAGGGGGCTCAGCCAGCCAGCCTCTACATCTTTCCTAGCTGGGCAGAAACAGAGCCTTAACTGGAAGTTAGGAAAACCGGCATCGTTACAAGGGCTGTCAACAGCACATTAATAAAAGTTATTTCTTCATTAGGTAAAAAGTGAGATCTGATGGTGCTTTTTATAGAAGGTGCTGACACTGTTACATGGAGCTGCAGGGCTTTGCTAAGGGAACTGGTACCTTTGTACTGAGTGGAAGCAAGAGAGTGATCTGCAGTAATATATTCAAGCCCATAACATTTCCTAATTTGAACATATTTTATTTAGTGCTTCAGGCTGAGCCATGGTTGCACTGTGCAAAGCATAATGGAATGCATGGCCAAAGCAGCTCTGTCAAAATTGAGGCAGAGGAGAAAACAATAGTAAAATTAAGGGTGTCAACCAAAGCTTGCTTAGTTTCCTGGTCCTTCTTGAATGAGAAATATGAGGAAACTGTTAGGTTCCCCAAATAAACTCCATGGGTGATGTCCATCTGTTGCTCATTAGTTGTACCTCAGCGAAGTCAAGAGGATCAAGTGTACTGGTCCTCTGTAGGCAATCTCTCTCTCTCATGCCAGAGTTGAGCTCTGCTCTCTGTCCTGGCAAATTCATGAGCAAATGGCTGTGGAGAGGTTTGTGAGAGTTGTTGTTATTTCCTTCCAGTTCTATTAAGAGAAAACTGGTTAGCCCATGACAGGAACATCTCTTCCAAGTCCTGTGTTTTCCCACCTCTGCAGGCTGAGTCAGGAGTCAGAGTAGGTCATAGAGGAGAGTTATTGGAAGGGACAAAAGAGTTGATGAAAATGCTGCTCAGTTGAGCAAGCAGGATTAACGTGACAAGGTGAATACTGTTAGCAAAAAAAAAAAACCCACTCTTTTTGTTGATGCGAAACTGCTTTCTCACACCTGCTCTACACCCTCCTGACACATAGTCCTCAGTTAAGCATATCCCAAAAGCTTGACTGACAATCACCATGCCAGTTTTTTGGGGTAAATAGACTTACTATTCTGAACCTCTTAGCATTTGTGTGGCAATGACAGATAGGAGGACTTCAGGAGAAGTCCTGGGGCTGATGAGTAACCTCTGAATGTGGACAGTCCAAGGAGAGCCATGGCCACTGCTCTGCTGGCAGGCTGGTGGAACAGCGAGTTCATTTTGGGATTACTTTGTTTTAAGTGTTGTTAAATCTTTCCTGTTTGCAGGAGGGTTTCTTGAGGGTAGGAACCTTGTTCGTAGGTACAGCAGGTCACGTTTTCAGTGGGTCTGTATTACTGTCAAATATAAAGTATCCAAGAGCACAGGAGGTTTGAGCTTTTCAGAAGTGCTGGTTGCTGCACATGACTTTGTGCTCACTGCTCTCATCTGCCACCAGCCACTTTCTGTAAATCGAATGTTTATCGTGTCAGTGCCAGTGCTGGGATGCTTTAGCAACTTTCTCTCAGTTTCCAAGATCCAAGCAATAATAGTGTTATTATTTTCTCTCTTGAAAGTTACGTGCACTGCTAGACAGCTCTAACTCTCCTGCTACAAGCTAGCTCCTCATCCTCTGGCTTCATGTCTCCCTGTTGTGACTAATCTTGCAGTCTTTTGACACGTGGTTGTATACAAGATGCAACAAAAGTGGTACAGAAAATAAACTTTCAGATATTAATTCATATGTGAAAAAGAGGTAGCAAGAGCTTCTATAAACATCAGCTTTCAGTCACTGGTCTGGGGGTGAATACATGGTGGGGATCCTTATTATTCAGATTGCTATGTTGTTTTCAAGTCTTATAAATTCGTCCAGCTTTAAAGAAACATGGGATTTGCTTTTATGCAGGCAAAGCTCCAAAACTTCCCATTCACTCCAAGGAGCATATAAGAACTTGCAAGGCTTTATTCATCTTGTCAAAAACCTGAAGAAAGGAGACTTTATTCTAAGGAAAAGAGAACAGATAATTGTGAAAAATATAGCTTGGGTAACTCCCTGCTCAGTGCAAAGACATGGGGTAATTAAACATGCTGTTTTCCTATGAAATAAGTGCCAGATAGATGTATTGTTCAGGAATTCAATGCACGGATGCTGAAATAAAATCTCTCCATTTTGAAGTGGAACAAAAAGGGCAGTTATTTCACATGACCCCAGAAGGATTTTCAGGTTTTTTTTCCAAACTGTTATGTTTCAGCACACACCTTGTTAAAACTTGTGTGTGTATTGGGAAAACTAATCTATCATTTCAAACTTAAAACCCCCCAAACTTCCAAAGTTTTCAGTCTAAAAATAGCATCAAGATACTTCTCAAGCACACCAGAACACTGTTACATTTCAGCCTAATTCTTGTCTGTTAACGGGCTTTATGAAAACATTTTCATACTTGGCAAAAGTTGCAATTTCTTTTCAAAAGAGAGGAATTGGTTGGGCAGTTAGTGATTGCAGCAGGGATCTGCAGATCCTGTGGTTTTCAGTTCAGTAAGGAAATCCAATTTTCTGCCAGTTTAGCCACTGCATCAGTTGCTATTGCAGAACAGTTCAATTGCTAATATTGCATCACACAATTCTGTGTCATGTAAAGTTACTTTTTAATATAACTATAGAAGCACATCTGGCTATTTTCTTTAAAAATATGCGTAGGACTTCAGGGCGTGTAAAGAATTATTAGAAAATAATGACATTATCTCTAATGAGGTAAGCTTGAAATCATCTCCCTTGACCATTCTTTGCCATTGGAAAACCACAAAACGAAAATTAATGTGTTTGCTCTTAGCTCCTGTTGTTTGATGTGGCTGTTTATGGTGAAACATGAACCAGTCCTTGAATTAAAGGTAGTTAGTGCATCCCATTGGGTCTTCCTGCCTCTCATTCCTTCAGCCTCTGTCCTGGAGCAGCCCCACAATGCTCTCCCTGGCAGGCTGAGAACTTGGGAATCACACACATCACCTGGGCTCCGTTCATGTAATTAGGACAAAATATGAAAATGTCTCCAGTGAAGTTCTAATGAGATGAAAAATAGAACCTTCAAGCTGAATTGCAGCAGTTAATAATAGAACAGCCATGGGGTTTCTTCTCTTTGATGGGGAGAGACCCATTACATACACTTCACTTTATGTATTTGTCATTTATTTTTTGATAATGTAGCACACATAAGATCATGTTGCAGAAAGTCCTGACTGGATTTTACTCTCTGGCCTCCCAGTACTTCCCAATGGTTGTGGGTAGCCTTTACTATGCAGAAACTGTGGCTACTTTTGGAAAATGGAAAAAATGTGTCTCCTGTTTTGTGTGTTGCCACATGAGGAGTTCGTAGTTGCTCTTCTGTTGCCCTTATTGCACCCCAGTGCACTTGGTTGTCCCGTGTGGAACAGCCATTGCTGGTCCTGGCACAGCTCAACAGCTTTGAAATCTTGGATCCCCTGCAAAATGACATTCCAGGCTGTGAAGTTCCATAAAGGGGTGAAGCCTGGGAGCCAGACCTGCTGGGAACCCATTAGCAAACATCATCCTGAGGAACCAGTAGGTGGTTTCTGGTGGAGATTATTATCTTTTGTATTGGAAGGTTGTAAATTAAACATGGATATTTAAAGTTGCTGTGTACCAGAAAGCACAAGTACAGTCTATGCGTGAGTTTTGAGCAAAGATCTCTTGTTCACTAGCACAAGAAAACATTGAAGTAAACATTTAGGAAAGTGATGGACTGTGGCCCATGATGGTAAGGGATTGGATTTAGTGACCATGGAGGTGTCTCCATTGTTGTGTTTTCTGAGAATTTTTCCATGTTCATTTTTCACATGGAGCAAGCGGCTCAGAGCACAGAAGAAAGCTGGGAGTGGCACATCCCCAGCTACAGCTAAATCCTCTGAGGACACTTTTTCATGCAGTTGAGGCTTGCTGACAATTACAGCTACAGACTGTAGCAGCCAAGGACCTCTTATGCTTTGTTGGGTTTTGTTCTCGTCTCTTCATAAGGCACGTGCAGCTTTGGTGAGCAGAGGTTTCTCACATCTGCAAGACACGCGGTACAGCCGTAACCTCTCTGAAAACACATTACAGCTCAGTGGGCGCTTAGAACCTTCCTTGAGGTCACGTAGGAAACCAGTGACCAACTGAGCGTCAGCTCATCAGCAGTTACAGCTTCCAGATTCGTATCAACCAGTTGATTTCAGCCTTTTGGTAGGCCTGCATGTCCTGGGGAGCACATCACGCGCATACCCGAGATCCCCTTGTTCCAGGGTGCTGGCTGACTGCGGCCAGAGCAGCAATTCCTGCTCCCGTGTGTGTCCCTGCTCACTGACCGCAGTCCTGAATCCAATTTGTCCATGCTGAACACCCCTGATGAGCAAGGCCCCAGCTCTCCGCTGCCACGGGAGCATGAGCCAAGGCAGGCCATGGGAAGTGTTGCACAACTGGTATAATTTCACCGCATGCTGAATAAATACACTTTTGAGAACTCTTTTGAAGAGATGTTGCCTAATTAATCCTGCAGGGGGTATAATATGTATATTTTTGAAATCCAGTTTTAGCATCGTGCAATTAGCTTTTATGGCCTAGGGATTCTGATTCAAGACATTCTTGAGTTACTAATGGTAATCTGTTTTAATTAGAAATGCAAATGTATTTTAGATCCAAATGTGTCTGAGTGGTACAATGTAAAATGATGATTCACAGTGACTACCATTGAAGTGCCTCAAGTCTGGTATTCTTTGTACCTTCTGCAGTTTGAACTCTGAGGATCAACACAATGTTCAAACATCACTCTCAGCTGAAGCATGTGGAGGCTGAATAGATTTCTTTAGGAAATGGAATAAATATTAATCAACAGGGATTCTTTCTAGGACGGCAGAAGGAAAATCATAGCTTTAGGCAAGAAGGAGGCAAATGCTTTGAATGTTAGCAGTAACTTCAGCTCCACGGTAGCAGAGCACAGCTCCTGCCAGGGCACAGGTGCTGAGCAGAGAGCAGCATCTTAGCAGACTTTTTCTTAGTATCAGAGAAATTACCCAGGCTTGAACATTCCAGGCTGCTCATGGCAGGGCAGTAGCTGTTCAGAGCTGTGTTGTTGTACAATTTGGTCTGGCAGTGTGTCTAAGACAAGTCTACAGCAAGGCAAGCTCCAGACAAACATTGAAAAGCTGATGCTTGCTGAATATTCACTGCAGTCACTTGTTCTGGAGATACTAAACTACCAGGCAGGTGATGTCTGTGATCAGACATCTTAAAATGCAGTAACAGGTCACCTGTATTCGATAAGGCCTTTCTAGAATGAAAGAGCCTTTGCTACTAGACTAATCCTTGCTGTTGTGTTCGAATAAGTGTTTCTTTTTCCTGATTCCTTTGAAAGATGGGGCCAAAAGAAAGTAACCACTCGGCAATAGTGAAGATGGCTTTTGTAATGAAAGTTTATTAGACATGTTGCTTGGTAGAGCATTTTTACAGCTGTTTGCGAAGAGACTCGGTGATGCAGAAGGGAATGAAGCAGTTTATGGAGGGCACCTCTCCACATCTCTGCAAAGCTGGATGTAGATTTTTTTTTTTTCATTAGGAGGCTGCTGGTAAGGAGCAATGATGTAGGCACCATAAAAGCTGTGGGTGGCTCTGTGTGGCCCTTCAGAAGTCACAATCAATCAGTTTCTTAGGACTAGCCTCGCTGGGAAGGCTGGTGTCTGGGTCAAGGCACTGGCACAGCTTCAGAGGGCTGAGACCTCGGCAGGGTGCTGCAGAGAGCTCTCCTGTTCCCATGTAGCAGATGCTCTCTGAGACTTCAAGTTCCTTTTCGTCTTTCTTGCTGACGCAGATAGAGTGTAGTAGTGACTTTGTCACCTGAAATTTGATAAACTTGTTGACTGGCATCACGGGGAAGCTTCCTCACAGAGCTGCTCCCTGCCAAGCTGTCAAACGAAAAACCAAGACGCAGATCGCGTGAGCCTGTTATATGGGACAGCAAGTGGTGTTCTGGTTCTGCTACTTAAGCCGAATGAATTAAAGCTTCCCACAAGCCTAATTGATAGTCTTGAGTGTGCAGTTAAAAGTCTCCGAGCTGCTTAGCCATTTCCCTGTGCTGTGTTCAAAGAGCTAAGCGTCACAAGCACCAGCAGTTCTTATCTGTGTGTTTTATTTCCAAACCGCTGTTTGCATTGACTTCATTCATTACTTCTTTTAATTCATCCCAACCAGTACCTTTGCTGTGAGCTTGTATTTTCCGCTGGTATTTCTGGAGGACGAGGGCGTGGAGGAAGCTGCTTTGGGCACCAGCCCTGGAGGCTGCAGCTGCAGTGTGTCTGTCGTCAAACACCCCAACCTCGTTGTTCTTGGTGGTTACGTGGTGTCCGCTCCTGCCCTGCGCCACTTGCAACTTATCCTTATTCCGTTCTTTTCTTTTCAGGGGCTGTCAGAGCCTGAATAATTTAAGAGTGAACAAATGAGAGACGTTCATGGAGGACTCTGTTCTTACCTAGGCACAAATTGACAAGCATGTAGATTGCCTTGGGTTTCCACTGCACCTACCACAACTTTACTAAGAGAAAAGTCCCCTTTCCTAGACATCTGTGTCACTCTTGCTTAGTAAAGTTATTCAAGATCAGCGCCTTTGGAATTGGTTGGTAAATGGACAAAGACTTTCTCTTTGCCCGGAGCTCCTCGCAGCCTCCAAGTACCAAAGAGAACTCCACAGCACTAGAAAGCAAGAGACAGCTGCTGAATGTTGGAAGCTACTGCATTTGGCAAAAGAAGCTGACGCTAAGATGCACACAGTTGTGTTTGTTTGTTCTGCTTGTTTTCTGTGCTTTCCGAGCCCTCTGTGTGCCTGGAAAGTTTAATGACCGATCCCTTCTTTCTCAACATTCAGTTTTTCTTCCTATCCCAAAAAGCTTTGGGTTCTGTTCTTGCTTTTTTTGTTTTTCCAATTCCAATTTTGTCACTGATACTCTTCTGTTGTTTCCGTGGAGAATTGTTTGGGTACATAGCCACAGTTTCCTTTGAGATAGGGAGACCTAAATATGAAACTCAAATATCATTGTCTTCCCTCCTCTCCCCCCATTTAGCAGAGTGGTCCACCTTGTCATAGAGGTTGCTGACTTAAAGTATAAGGCAGAGTTGACCTTAGCAATGATGTCATTTAACTGAGAAATTACTTCAAAATTCTTACAGTAGCTCAATTTGGAAGCTGCTGAATGAAGCTGACCCTTGACACTACACAAAAGAATAAGCCTTGTGTTTTACTAACAGCTGCTTGGAAACCATGTGTAATAAAGTTTGTTTTTGTGCCCAACATCCAGGATAAAAGATGGCATTTGCCGACTCTGGTACCCTTACTCTCCCAGAAGAGCAGAACTGCTTTGATCAAAGTTAAAAAGTCTGCTTCTATGTGGGTGTCTAAGCATTTCACAGTTCCTTATGCTAAAAGTAACAGTGTACTTGCAAAGGCCAGCAAATGCTGCTCTCGTTCAGCTTCAAACATGACATTTTCCTCCTTGTCATCCCATATAGCTTTTCATAAAGTTTCAGGGTTAAAACTTTTTTTATGGAACATGCAAAAATCTCCTATCAAAATATATCAAAGGGGATTTTTGCTTTGTGTTTGGGGCTTTGTTATTTTTGCTGCTAGTGACACTTATTCTGGAAACTTCAGGGTTGGAGATTATTTTATTTTTGTCACAGAATGAGGACAGTGTAAATACAAAATGTAAAGTAGAACCGAGAGAAGTGCTTCAACGAGTTGTTTCACTACATTGAAATAAATGTTGATTTGTTCAAAAAAAAAAAAAAGCATGCCCTTTCTGGATCTTGTTAGTCTTGACTTTTTATTTCCTTTCTTTGCTAAAGAAATGCGTGCCTCTTGACTTCAGCAATCTGCTCACCCAGCTGTGAGGCATTACGGGCAGGCTGCTCCAGCGTGTGCTCCCAGCAGATGTGTTGGACTTGCTGTCGCTGTGCTCGGGGCTGGTCTGGGACATGTGCTGGGCACAAACTCGGGGCAAGGGAATGGGTGAATGAAATCAAGTGCACACAGATACTGCGTCTGGCCTCCAACTCTGCTATGTGGAGCAATTGCTTTATTTCTGAGCTTTTCCACACCCTGAATAAAAATTCAGTAAAAGCGTATTCTGAAAAGATGTTGCTTCAAGGTTCCCTTGAAGGTATGTAACTGCCCTGCCTTGACTCCTGTCTCGTAGTATTTTAGGATAGGAGCTGGCTAGGAGTAGCCCACCAACAGGGTGGTGGATTCACTCTGAATATTTGTTCTCTTATTCTTGTTGTGAATTCAGAGCAGCTTATGCGGGGGCTCAGCTGGGACTCTGAAGCTGATGAATTAGGATGAATTAGGCTGGTACATGGAGACAAAAGAGCTCAAACCTCCAGCCGGAGAGCTTGTAGATGCCCATAACAGCTGTAAGCTGTTCTGTGGAAACCCATTGCAGAGCAGGGCACTCAGAGAGAAGGACCTCAGGTGTTTCAGCTGCCCTTCAGGTGCCTGGTGCCATGGGGCTGAGTTGAACACTTGCCTAAGGGTCCCTTTGGAGGCACAAACACGTGTTCTGCCTTCACGTGCAGCAGCTCCTGAGTTAAATGCTCCTCTGTAGGAAAGGAGACCCTGCCCTGTATTCACCTGAGGACTCATCTTGCTCTTTTCCCCTTGCCCTCCCTGTGGTCACCTCGGATAAAAGCTTAGATCCACATGAAGCAGCAGATACAATAGAGAACTTCTGCGTTTGTTCCTCTCACTAGGCACTCTTGGACAGTATTGAAGTAATGTTTTATTTCAGCCAGGCTCTCTCTCTGTGCCTTCCCCTTGTGCTGTTTCTCTCCCTGGAGACCCAGCTCACTCATTCAGCACGCTCTCAGGATTTCAGTGACTTTTCTTGCAAGGTCTCTGGGGACCATGCGCCTCTGTGCTGTTTCTCCAGGCTTTTGGTTTTATCTCACTCTTTGAAACTTTCCCAGAACTGCAGTGACTTTTCTCTGACCTCCAGGAACTGCAGCTCTTGAGCCCTGACACTCCGACTGGCACAACGAAGACCTGGAGACTACTTTGGGATGTCAGCTTTCCCAGCACATGTTGGATGGAAGCTGCATCTGAGCAACACCAGCTAAAAATAAAAGCTATTCAACTGAAGCTAATGGCAGGTTGCCACGAGTTATTGCTCATTAAAGTGAATTGACAGATGCTTAACTTCAGCTAATCATTCCCTGCTGCGAGATCAGCCTGGTATGAAGCATACTCAGATGTGGGAAGGGGATTCACAATAACTAAATTTAGCTGAGGGTATAATTTCCTCGGACTCCCTCTGTAGTTAATGGAAAGAGAGAGGCTCCTGCGGGGTGTGTCCCACTCTGCATCGCCCTTGGGCAGCGTGGGCACAGCTCCTTGACTGCCAAGAGCAGGAGGTGAAGCTGCTGTCTGCCACAAAGATGAGTGGCTCCAAGTGACAGTGTTTACTCACCCCAGCTGGGTGAGTGCTTGTTTTCCTCACATTAGGTTTCAACCTGGAAGTAATGATCAGAAAGCTGAATATTGAAGCCAACAGATTGGTGACCGTTTCCCAAAGGCAAAACCCATGTGCAAAATCCCTCTGGAGCATCCCCTGCTTTGCAGTGTGGTTAAAGGGAATTCTGCAGATCGTTCTCTATCTCAAAGCAGCTCTTCTTTTATATTTCCAAGAAATGCCAACTATTCAATAGCAAAACAGTGTGTTCTGAATGTTGTGTGATTAATTTAGATTCTAGTCCTTTTTTTCCCTTGTTCTTTTTGGAAGTTAGTCATGTTTGCATGCTTGGCGGTGAAACGGAAAGTCAGATTTTGAGGTTTTACGTTACAGTGATCAGAAAGTTTGTCCAATATGTCTGCTGCTTTCTCTATTGGGCTAGAAACTTTTTTATAAAATATTTAACTCCATACCATTATTCTTGAGTTTGGACAGAAGTAATTTCATCCATGTAAATGGAGTTGTGAGAATAGTGCCAGATTGATTCGTACCTTTTGATGTTACTTCCAGCTTGAAGCTTCAGATGATACTCCCAAGACACAATCAGAAAATTCAATTGAACCTTTTCAATTTGCTCATTTCCAGGAGATGATGAAGTTAGGGAGAGCATTTGAATCTCTGAACAAAATTTGCATTTAGATTTCAATGGCATAGTTTGAACGTATCTTTACCCTCTGGTGTGAAATCCTCTCACACATGGTCCCATCTCATTTTTAGCTCAGGCTGGAGCACGGGGCAGGTCTGTGGTTGGACGCGTGTGGAGCAGCTGAGCAGAGCTGGGAGCAGCTGGGGAGCCATGGAAGTCTCCAGGGCACGTTTTGCAATTCCGTTGCGAAAGTTTGATGTACTTCTAATCTAAAGGGCTTTTCAAGCCAGTTGCCCTCTGTCTTTGTTTGACATGGGCACTGAAAATTTCCTTGTGTTCACTTCCATTCTCCACTGGAGCCTTTTTCAGAGGCAGCGTCTGAGGAGACAGCTTACCTGTTGACATTAGAAGTTGTAAGATACATTATTTACGTTGTTAACACCTAGTGTTTTCAGTAGAGGAATAGCTGTAAACTGACTTTGTATTATCCAAATGTTGTTGCCTCCCAAACTTTTGCAAATCCATGCCAGGTTTTACAGGCAGAATGGGCTCTAACACTAAAACCAGGATCCGTACTGTCATCTGCCTAAGCCACAAAGTTTTGTAACCCTGACTCATGCCAGTAAAAATGTTTCACTGAGCATGTTTTGGATGTTTAGTGCAAAAGCACAGAAGAGACCAAAGGAGGAGTGTTCATACCTCATTCTTCCATCTTTGCATCCATCAGGTAGAGCTTTAGTCCTGAATCGCTTGAGCAGATCCGAGGGGGCTCTCAAAGCAGCATTTCCCAAG
This sequence comes from Melanocharis versteri, assembly GCA_013397845.1. Taxonomy (NCBI): domain Eukaryota; kingdom Metazoa; phylum Chordata; class Aves; order Passeriformes; family Melanocharitidae; genus Melanocharis; species Melanocharis versteri. The sequence goes on along the minus strand of VZTG01006973.1, from coordinate 66,051 downwards.
GGAGAGTATAAAGGTTCAAGGGGCTGAGAACTGTGAACTGGAACCTGCAGCCTGGATGATCATGGAGGCGCTCTTGGAAAGGGCAGGAGAGGGTGCATTTTGATGGTTTAGATGGTTCTTGTTTGTTTAGTGTGAAATACAAACACAGAGGCTTTGTTTGTGTACAGGATGAGTCTAGATGATGCCTGCTTTCCAAGATTTTTTGGGATGGAGATTCCCATTCTTTAGGAAATTTACTCCAGTAAGGACTGAGTTAGTCTTTTACCCACATCTGATTAAATTCTGTCTTTGTCACAAGTGTTATTTTACAGGAACCACTAAATGTAGAAAATGGGCTCTGTTGAGCACAGCAGAGCTGATTTATGTGCTCATCAGCCAGATTGTCATTATTGGCTTTCATTCACAAGTGGAATTATCTCTGTAAAAAGAAAATTGTTGATTTAAATGCACATGCTAGTAGGACTTCAGAGTTCCCATTCTGGCTCATTTTCTTTGACTTCTAAGGAAATATCCTTTTCTCTCAGGCTGTTTTTCTGGGATGTAAATGGAGCCATAGATAAATGAGAAAAGGATTCACCTCACTTAAAGCAAGACTGTGCCCTGCTCCAGTCTCCTGTTTTTATAGCTATATTTTGTATTAGCTTCTGGTTATGGACACATATTTCTTTCCTATCCTTTATCATCTGTCATTATTATGTATCAAATAGGGAAGCCTGATGTTTTCTTCAGAGTTGCTCTGAGAAGCCTTTTTCCCTGTTAGAGGTCCTGCAAAGGAGTCTGAGCCTGATCAGACAAGCCTCCTCTCCCATGTGTGCTCTGGGGAACAGGGAGGTAAAAATAAAATGCCTTGTATTTATGTTCCAACAGGAATTCCTACTGACTTAAAATGAGAATATTATTGTGCCTCTAAAACCAGGTCTATGAGATTTTCGTTTCTCTTTTTACCCAAGGTTGCACAGAACTGGAACCTTCTATTTTTCAAGTACAAGAACTGTGCTTTTACAGATGTCTGTTCATTTGACCAACAACAACAAACATTTCATGGCTGCAGCGGTGCAAAAGCTCTGCATGTTAAAGCCCTTTGGTCTGGCTGAGTATCTCTCACAGTCCTCTTGCCAGAAGTTTCTTGGAGGTTTGCTTAGGAGTGTTTTGGAAACCATCATTTCTTCTGTCTGAATGAATGGTTTGGCCAGGAAATCAATCTAGCCACACGAGTCTGCTGACCTCCCTACACCCATTTAGCTTCACCAAATACCTTTTTTTAGACGTGTGTCCTGGGACATTGGTGGGAGGACAGCTCCTCAGGGCAGACCCGCTGCAGTGTGGGGACAGCCGCTGCTCTGCTGGTGCTTGCAGGCGGCAGCAGCTGCCTCAATTATTTTGCAATGAGCTGCTGCATCTTTCCCAAAAGCTCTCTGGCTTTTCTTAATCAAACTGTGTTTCCAAAGAGCTCTACTAATGCAGTTTGCAAAGCACATATGTGCTGCTGCTTTGCAAGAAGAGCACGGTAACTTGTCCTCCTCTTCCGCTCAATCCACCTGGTGTCTGGGTCTCGGGCCAGTATCAAGTGTCATGATTAATGCGTTTGTAGCCCTATGTGCTGCAGAAGCAGAGCTCACGTGGCTGAGGAGGTTGTCTGCAAGGTCTTTCCTGGCAGATTTTTTTGTTTCATGTTTCTTTCTCTCATTTTCTGAGCTCTGCTCTTCCTTGAGCTACAGTCCTGCCTCTGCAACCGTGTCGATGTGACCTGCTTTATGTGCAAAGGAAATCATTCTCAGCAGGGCTGGCAAACTGCAAATGTGACTTGCTCACAAATGTATCCAAATTTGCAGTTTCTTTGAAAAAGAAAGAAAGGTTTTCAGTATTTTGTGCGGACTCTCAGTGTGGCTTTTGGATAAGGCATGTTTGGAAGCGGTGGGAATTGGGATGATGAGATGGGAGTGCTTTGTACCAATGTAGGGTGTGGGCAGAGATAAGTCACCCAGTGTCAAAGGGCTCTCATGGTGGCTGTGGGGCAGGGAGATTCATGCCAGCCTTTCTCTCCCACCTCCCTGCCTGCTCCCCAGCCAGCAGAGACTGCCTTACCAGTCAGGATAAGGCCACGTTTCCAGTCTTGGGCTGCATGGGCCAGGCAAAGTGTGGGCTCTGTCACAGATGCCTTACCGTGCTCAGCCAGGGCAGTTCAGCAAACAAGGAGAAAGAAGGGGACTTTATATCTGACAGGGTTGCATGGCATGACTAACATGTAGTAACCCTTTGGTAAACAGCCTTTTTCATCACCAAAGGCATGACCTTGAGCAGGAAAATCCAGAGCCTTTTTCAGGTGGGGTCATTGGATGGTGTATCAGCTTCCCTCTGGAAACCTGTGGGCTGGTTTTTGTCCTGGCTGGTGGCTCTCAAACCCCGATGTTGAGTCTGCAGAGGGTTCCTGGCTCTGGGTGTCAAAATTACTGCAAGCTGGCGGGGTGGGCTGTGGGCCAGCTTGGGACTGGGACTGTTTCTGCCCACATGCTGCCTTCCTGGGAATGATGGGATAACTGACTACTGCTTCCCCAGTTCAGCTGAGCAAAGAGTGGTGCAGGAGAGGTGCTGTGTGTCTGTCCGTGCCCCAGCTGTGGCAGTGCTGCTGGGGAGGGGAGGGGGAGGCAGCAAGGCTTGGGCCTGACCCTGCTGGTAAAACCTGGGGTGTTTCCTGCTGGGAAGGGAGGTCCCTGCCCCTTCACAGGCATCAGGGTTCCTGGGTTTGGCCCTGCCTCGAGCTCGCTGGGCTGAGATAGGATTGCCATCTCAGTAACAAATCCTTGGGGTTGTCTCAGGCTTCATTAGCCTCCTATCAGCTCCCTTCCCTTACCAAAAGTTAAATTGGCAAAGTGCTGTGGAGTGGAGGTGGGAGGCCGGACTGCGTTACTTACAAGCTGTAGTAAAAACCTCTCTGTGCGTCAGCTGAGATGTGGTGAGATCAGCTCATCCTTGGTTCTCCTCAACCTCCCACCGAGCCCAGTCCCCAGCAAAGGCAGCGAGTCCACGATACGGCTGCTCCCCCCAAATCATCCCTGGTAGTGGCAGCTCCACAGAGAAGTCGCTTCCAGCGTTTCTCCTGCCTGCAGCCCAGCTCCCTTTGCTGCAGTAATTCCCGAAGTTAATCCTCCTGCAGCAGCAGTGGGAGCAGGGCACCTGCAAGCACTCCTCTCAGCAAAGCCCCTTGGCCAAGAACCCTGAAGCTTCCCCCACCGCCTGTGGGGCTTTCAGTGCTGCCAGGGGCACGAGGGCACTTGGAAAATCAAACCCACCATCGTGAAACCCTGAATTTTGCTGACGCAAGGCGCACTGATAAACTCGCAGAGCATCACGTGGAGCCTGTGAGGGAGAGCTATGCAAAGCCTATTGAGTGGAAGATAAGCTGGCCCCTGACAAACATTATCTTGCACTAGTTGACTTAGCGCTACTTCATGTACATGAAGTAACATCAGCAGGAGCTGGCTAAGCCCAGGCCTTTTGGAGATAAGACTGCTACTTTGCCCTTATGGAGGAATGCCAGCAAATCCCCAGCAGCTCCACCTGGGAGCAGCTCCACCTGGAATCCATCCTCCTCCCAGTTCCTCCTGCACTCACTCCTGTTGTCATAAAACAGATGACTGAGATTTTCTTCTTGTCTGGGAAATGAATTTTGACTTTCTCTAGCTTGTTAAAATTATTTCTGTATGTTCTAAAATTTAACCTTTGACCTCAGGTATGTAATAATTTATTGGTTCAACTTCTGACTGGTGTTGTGTATGGCTATAAAACATTCTGACTCTCATGGTCTGCATTGTGCAAGCTGGCAGACAAGGCAGGATGCAATCTCTGCTCTGAGCATAGAGAGCTGCAAGCAGCAGCTCTGCCCAGAGGCGAGATGATCCCTTCATGCAGGTGGCAGGAACTGGCTTCTAAAACAATACAGGTAATATTCTCTACGAGAGTAGCTCTCCCTCAGCATGTGTACAACCCAGCATCTCTAATGGTATTTATTGCTGAACTGAGAATATCTAGATGCACCAGTCTATTTTCTTGTGTTGTAAGTTGGCTTTTTGGTTTCTGCTGGGACAGATAAAAGATTCAGAGATAACAATGTAAAAATGTTTAATAATGTCAGTTGGCTCTTTTCTGATGTACAGCCTGAGATGTTTCTTATAGGAGTGTGACAGTGTCTGAATTTTGTAAAAAAATCTTCATCTTAAACCACGTGGGATTAAACATCTCTGTCCCTGATAGGAAGGGGAGAGAGTTGCCTTGCTGTGGTTTCAGAAAGTTGAAAGCAGGGCATTTGTTCCTGAAGGGCAATTGGGAAATCTTTGAGCAACTTGTTTGTTTTGGTTTTAAATCTTTACTGACATTGGCACATCTTTGGTCTGTTGCATCTGGGGGGAGCGAGGAAGGTTGCAGCCCTTTCTAAGGTGCCAGTCTCAACGTGTATCAGTAACTGTGGTTGGATGCAGTTCAGGAGAACCTCCTGCTTCCATATAATGAAACTATTTTTTAGTTTTAAGCCTGTCTCATATCTCCTTATTAAGAGTTTCCTTTGGTTTGAACAGTTTGTCGTCTTTTGTAATTGTTCATTCCAGTTTCTTAGTTCCAGGGAATGTGTGAACTCTTCTGACAGATTGCTTTCAGAGGCAAAGGAGATAATTTTAAGGTGCTTCAAAGTTAATAAGTAATCTAACTAAATTGTGTCATTGGGGTCTGGAAGCAGCTGAGAAACAATTATGGAATTGGAACCTCACAACGTGTTGGTGGCTGTCAGGTCTCCTGTAGTAATCTACTTTTTGTGCTCATTTTCTTTCTGGCAATTCACAATGAAATTGTGGGAAGAAGCTGAGAAATTCAGCACTTAGCGTGAAAATCAGGCTTCCATAAAAAAAACCTGAATAAAAATCTGCATAAAAAAAAACTTTGCTGTCTGCGATCTTTCATAAGGACAGATAGTGTGGTAGGAAATGAGAGAGGTGTGTGAGATTGTGGGAAATGCCCATTGCAGGGCATGTTCCTCTCTCTGGTGTGCAATAAAGTTTGCATAAAGTCCATAGGTCACAATCCCTTCCAGCAAGGCAGGCTGTATTCTGATGCTCAGTGCTGCGAGCTCCTGACGTGCCCCGGGGAGCAGAGGGGCTGCTGGAATGAGCTCTCACCTGCGCCGTTTTCTTGCAGACGCTTATTCAGTCTCTTCCAATGACAACGGGGGCAAGTCTGACTCGGTGGCCAACTTACAACCTCAGCCATCCCTCAACTCCATCCAGAGCTCTCCGGGCCCCAAGCGCTCGACCAACACCCTGAAGAAATGGTTGACCAGTCCCGTGCGCCGCCTGAACAGCGGGAAGACCGAGAGCCACATCAAGAAGCAAAAGAAGGTGCGAGATGGCAGGAAGAGCTTTGACCTTGGCTCACCGAAGACTGGAGATGAAACCACTCCTCAAGGAGACAGCGCTGACGAGGTGTGTGTTGGTGTTTGTTAGTGTTTGTTGCGGGACAGACGATGTATCTCGGGTAGTCTCCTCCGTGGGGTGTGAGTCATGCTTGAGTAAATGCAGTTCCCTCAGGGTCTGGAGGGAACAGCGAATCATACATAAAATGGCATTGTTCAAAGCTGTGTTGCAAACAGCTCTGTCATCCAAAGAGCAATGGAATATACAGGGAACAGCGTTTCGCAGTTTGCATATATTATCATCCTTTGACTAGGTTTTTTTAATAGCCTATTAGAAAGCTGCCAAGGATAGAAATGAAGTCATTCTTGAGCAGCTGTTATCACTTTTTGCTGAGGTTTATATCACCTTTATGCTACCATGGCAGTGTAATTCCTTAATGAAAGAAACTACTCAGAGAAATGGCCATGTTTCTGTTAAATCTGCTATATAGTTGTGCCTGGAGTTTTTCTGCAGGCATGTTCTCCACCAGAATGGCACTTTCCTGATAAAGTGAATGAGGAATTTAAAGCCGAAAATGCAGAAGATACTGACTGAACATAAGTAGAGGAACACATTTTAAAAACTCTACATGAAGCAGTTCTTATTTAAATGAAAAAACTACTATTCTGTCAGCACACAGACAGATGTAGCTGCCTTAACTGTATGAATGACCTATAAACTGTGTTTCTGTAAGCCTTAGAATGCACCAGGATTAACCAGCAAAACCTTATGTCTTTACTGCTTCTCCTCCATTACCTGCAATTCCCTCCATCCAAAACAATATTGAGCTGAAAAGGTAAAAGAATCCTGTCCCTGTTTCTAATTATATTTAACTTTTCTTCAGAAGAGCAAGAAGGGCTGGGGAGAAGATGAACCAGATGAAGAGTCTCACACACCTCTTCCTCCTCCTATGAAGATTTTTGACAATGATCCAACCCAAGATGATATGGTAAGGCCTCCCTTACTATATAATTTTTCTGTTTAAGTGCATTTCTCACATAGCTATATCACAGTGGTTTCACAGTGGCCTTCTAGTATCAAGGGCCTAGACTTGTGGTTGTAAGAGTCTCCTCTGTGCAAATCATAATGTAGTACCTTTCTCCAAGTGAATTTTCAAACAGTGCTAGGTAAGCAATTTAGCCCTGGCATCCCATTTCATGACAGGTCGATGGTGTGCCTGTGTTGTGTGTGGTCAGAAACTCCCTTCAGATCGATACTGCGTGTTTTCTACGTCTGTTTGACAAGAGCTGTTGGTGTCTGGCTGTAGCAGCAGAAATGGTGTGTGGTGGCACCATGCTGGTGGTGATAGTTCTCTGACATTAAGTCAGGGTTTGCTGTGGTCGTTGGCCCTGTGGCTTGCAGAGTCCTGTGTTGGACTCGGGGTGAGAACCTGTGAGTGTGGCTGGGACAGTGGTTTGCATAGATGACCAGTCCTGTCTGTCCATGTCCCCCCACCCTTTCCTGGTGCTGTCATCTCCCTTGTAGAAAACCATCCTCCTGTTTTGCAGTTTCCTGCTTTCCTGCTGGCATCTGTTTTTAGCATTGCCACTTCTGTATCGCTGTCCTCTGATTGTAATTGCTGCAGGCAAAGAGGCAAGGATAGGGGAGATTAATAAATTGTCAGGAAAGAAAAACCAAAACAACCCAGAATGTTCTTGGGGAAGGTTCAGGCAGAAGTTTGGAAATACAGAGAGAGGAGGATGTAAATATTTCTGGGACTCAAGGAGCAGAGTGATGGAGTAAAGGATTTGGGGGCTTGCTGCTAATCCGTCAGGAAATGTTATGACATTGTGGTGGCAGCAGGAGCAGAAGGAAGCAGCTGGAGCCGTGGACTCCTGCCCTCGGAGTGCTCTGTGTGCTGCTGGCTGTCTGGCAAGGGGCAGAGGCGAAAGGTCGGTGGAGCAGAGCCCTGGTGGATCTGTGCCCAGCACAGTTGCTCCTGACTTGTTCCCCATGGCATGGAGCTAAATGTTTGGGGCTTCGTTTGCTTTTTGGTTTTGGGGAGATGGTTTTATTTTGGTTTTTTTTTTTTAAAGAAAAACAAAACTGCTGCAGCTCTGGTCACTATTTTTGGTGTCCAACATGCCATGTGATTTCAGTACTTCTTAAATACATTTCTGACAGCATAAATGTTGTGGAACTAAGCTGTTTTGTGCTTCAGATGTCTGAGCTTTACACAGTGTTTTGGCATCCTGTTTCTTCATCCATTCCTAAACCAGAAGATTAAATAGAGCAAGATGCATCTGAAATCCTGTTTTTCCTCTGTTTTTTTTGCCCTACTCAACCTTTTGTCGTGGGGGTAAAAAACTAAAGCCCATAGGGTCCTGAATTTCCTGTCACAGGAGCACCATATTAGCAATGTTTGAGCCATGCTGGAGCTGAAGGCTCTTTAATGGGGTTAATTTGAGCACAGTGTCCTGCTCATGTCCTCCCTCTGTGGAGTTATGGGCTTAGGCTGGAGCAGCAGCAGCAGTGTGGGGCAGTAGCTGTGGTAGGTAGGAGATGTCTGCATGCATGGGAGGTGACACTTTTCCCTGAGTACATCTGCCAGGCAGCAGTAATCGTGCCTCACTGCTCCTGGAGGCTCTCACAAAGACGAATTGCAAGATCTTTTCATATTAGAAATTCATAATTTGCTTCCTGAGGAATAGAAATACCATATTTCTATTTTCCCCACTCAAACCAGACTCTTGTCGATCACAGAAGTTTTATTTAACCCTGGAATTCTTGTAGGCAGCAAATGTTTTCACGCTTCCTTCAGAATCCTGCAGTTATTTACTTTTCAGAGATATTGAGCAATTTCAGTTAAAATAAGTGAGAGCGACAGATGTTTAGTGGCTCCAAAAATTGGACTCCTCCTGCTAGAATGGTTACGTTTGACAGTTATCATCGATGTATTTGTCCAGTATTTCTTCAGTCTTTTTTTTTTTTCCTAGACATGTCTGTCTGCATCGCAGGTGAAACAGGCAGGCTGAGCTCTTACATTAGTATGAGATTCCTGCGTTACCAGCCTAATTCCTCAATTATCAGCCTGATTACCTGTAGCTTTTGTTGTTGTTGCAATTAGAACTGTTGATTAGATGTATTATTTGTGAAAGACGAGTTGATGAGTAGCAGTGTGTTCACGTTTCTGTTCTGTCTCAGGGCTTCTGGTTAGGATTAATCTCCTTTGCCTTTTATTTCTTCTCCTGGGGATGTGTCACTCAACAGGAGCAGCCTCCCCAAAGGGCTGCTGAAAGAGGTGGCCAGCTGCCTAATTCCTGCCGTCACACTTCCACGTCTCCCTCCCCAGCACTGTTTAATCTCAGATGTGTGTTCGCTGGCACCTGAACAGTGACTTCACTGAAATAGCTGCCCTCCACGAGATTTTCATTAGGCAGCTGAGAGATGAATAAACTTTTTCATAATTTATAAAAATTTAGCCATGCTTTAGTCTGTGTCAGCCTGACGACAAAAGGAGGTTGTCCAAGGGCTTGTAGTTTTAGTCAGCGCTTTTATTGCCTTCAGAAGAAATGTGTATACAGGTGAGCTAATAAATTCCAATTCCCATAGCTGTCAAGTGGCTTTGGGTGTTCAGACTGAAGTTTCTTAGGATAACAGTCAAGGGGTGATATGCCCTTGTAGAGCAAAAACCTCAAACTAAAACAGAGTTTTTCTGCCCTGCTGTGCCAGGCACCCAGGAGAGATGAGATGTGTAGGGGTGTTTTGTCTCCAGTGGTTGCAGAGAGGGGACAGAAGAGTTCCACATTTTAAATGACTGAAGTTGCATGAGTGGGAGGTGTCATCTAAGTCCACTTGGAGTTGCAATTGATGTGTGGGGAAAGGGTGGGGATGATTTGTTCCCCCCGCCTCCCTCCCCTATTGCCTGTAACTCCATGTGTACCCTGTGATTAACAGTGTTTATTAAATATGCATGTATGGGGGAGGGGGTAATTTCTTACGTCTGCAGTAAGAAAATCAATTTTCTGGAGCCTGTAAGACCGTAGATGGCCTTAGAAGGAGGAACCAACTTTAAGAGTATTGTAACCTGTTCGTAAATGAACTTCAGTTCTTTGACACTGTTCCCTGGCTCCAGTCTTGGAGCTGCTGCAGGGAGATGTGCAGCCAGAAGTGGATGGCAATTCCATGCTTGTCTGACACGGCAACACTCGCTCACCTGCCCTGCATGTGTCCCTCTCACCCTCCAGCTCCCCTTCCGCGTTCCTTCTCCTGTCTCGGAAGCTTCTTCACTGACCGCTTGGTTTCCTTCTCCCTTCTCATCCTGCTAACTTGCTTTTCCTTTGCCACCTGGTGTCTTGCAGTCCTCTTCTTTGCTAGCTGCTCGACAGAGCTCCTCCGATGTCCCAACTGCTGCGGATCTTGTCAGTGCAATAGAAAAGTTGGTCAAAACTAAGCTGGTAAGTTTAGTGTTGTGAAAACTGTGTGCACAACAGGCCCAATGTGACTCTAAGGAAGGGCTTTAAAGGCTGCCTCTTGTTCTGGTTTCCTTGCTTTCTACCTTCATCTGCTCTGCTTTTATTAACCCTGTGTGCTCTGCTTCTCAGTAGTGTCCAGTATTTTGCTCCCCTGTGAGATGACGCCTACATCTCACGTAGGCTCTGCGCTGCATAGTCAAAAGTCACTTCTGGAGTGGGCTGTGCAGAGCATGAGCTACTGTACTGTACAGTTTCTGGGGTCTTGTTAGTATTCAAGTACTTTACACAGTGGGATGTTTTGTTTGTTTTGTTTTAAAGCTTGTTCCCAAGCTTGTACCCAACGTGAATTTGTTTGGTGTTCTGGTATCAATGAAAAGACCCTCTAAAGGGCAGAACTGCTGGAAGCACCACAGCTGTGCTTTAATTTCACAAAGATTCATGTGTCACTTTTAATCTGCCTTGTCAACTCTTTCTTGCAGGGAGTGGAATAAGCAATAAAAATGCTCTGGGATTAATTTGTTCAAAAATTTCATATCGTGTGCTCTCACTGTCTGATCCCATGTCTGTTGGACAAGGAGTAAATCCTGTTTCATGTCTTGGTTTCTTTTAAGTTTTCCCCGAGCAGTTCAAAAATGTTAATATCAAAGCTAAACCTTTTTCTACATGTCCCAGGACCTCTGAAATTAGCTAAATGCTTTTTCTGAACAAGTTTAACATAATCAACAAGCAGGGATATGATGAGCCTACAAAAGTTTATTTCCTTACATCTACTGGAATGACGAAGAGAGTAAAAAAATTTAGAAATCCCCACAGTGACCATTAAATTACTGCAACTCTGAGCAAGCATCTTTATCTAGTGAATCATTTCAGAAGGTTTTGGTATTTTCTCAGTTTGAGATGTTGGTACATGAAGAGAGCCAGCATTCACAGTGTGCTTGATAAGGCGTGAGTGGTAAAGGAGCTCTTGGTGGCATGGGAAACCAAGAAGGCTATTCCCAGAAAATTCACTTAAAATAGTTTTATTCCATTGAGGGACTAACAAACTGAAAAATATTTCATTAATCCAGTTAGACATATTTTTTGATGATATTTTATTTTCTCTCCCCCACATGCAGTCTATTAGACTATTACAACTACTTTCAAGGGATTTGGGGCAAACTTTAATTATTGTGGAATGTTACTATGTATCCTTCTGTTTCTTTTTGTGTTTTATTTTACTGCAAGAATCCCTCATTCAGCTTTTGGCAGAGGAACTTTAACCACATGTAGCCTAACAATGGTCCTGATTGAGACATCAGGATATTTCCAGGTGGATTTGAAATCATTTGGAAGAGTTTTCTTTTCTCAGATCTACTGGAACATCTTTTTCCACCTTCTAACGAGAGGATGACAACTCTGCTTTAAAGCTTTTTTCGTGGGGTCCTACATCAACCTAAAACTAGTTGGGTTGTGTTTCACGTAGTCGTGCAGGAGAGTATTTCTGAATACTCTGTAGTGTTGGTTGCAGAACTGGCTTGAATACTGATGCTGAAGTTCAAGGCAAATGTTTATTCTGTTGTTTTTTGGGGTTTTTTTAGACCCTTGAAGGAGGATCTTACCGCGGAGGCTTAAAAGATGCCACTGGCTGCTTAAATGAAGGAATGACGCCTTCAACTCCCCCACGAAACCTTGAAGAGGAACAAAAAGCCAAAGCAATGAGAGGCAGGATGTAAGTTCTGTTACTGATTCTTTCCAAAATATGTACCCAAGCAGGACACACAGCAGCACTCCAGGAATACTTTGTAGTCAGTGAGTGAGCATGGAACTGAGAGTAAAACTGTGTTCTGCTTGCTTCTGGTTTTTCTTAACATGTGAAAACACTTCATAAAAGCACTTCCATGCACAGGAAGTTCATCATCACTCTAAAATGTACAGCTTTTACGCCAGATAGCAAATATCTATTGCTGTAAAAGCCTCTGAAGAGCTCAACAGGTATTACTGAGATGTTTGCATTGGTAATTACTGCATTTCCAGAGGTGAAATCAGCTCTCAGAGGAGGGATATGTGGTTGACCTTATTAGCCACCTTTGAGAAAAAGAACAGAGAATCCCTCTAGTATTTTTTGAAAGAGATGTTTTTTGCCCTCATTATTAGCAAAGGAAGGGACAGGATCCAGATGCATCTGTGGTGGAAACATGCCACTGAAGAGAAAGTTCCATTTGGGAAACCCTCATGTTCATGGTAATGGGAGATAAAATAAGTGGTGACAGCTCACAAAAGCTGTTTTTTAAAATTAGCTGTACACTCCCCTAACTTTAACAAAAGTAATGCTTATTCCTTCAAAGCCTAGAATGATTAAAGCATTTCTTAAATGCGTGTTCAGCTGAAGAACACAGAGAATTGGAGCAACAGAATCAAGAATTATATGAAAGAAAGCTGAGGCAGCTGTTTGCTTTGTATCGCCTCTTACACTCCTCAGTATTGCAGGATCTGGAGTTCCTCTGGTAGCAATTCATTAATTCAGTGACTGGCAGCTAACTGCAGGTTGCAGTTTTAGTGCAGAGACCTCTGCCACTGTAAGCACAGCTACAGGAATGCTTCTGGCAGGGGACTGGCAGCCTATTACGTGCAATTAGTAGCTGCCAGAATTCCTAAACACCAGGATGTTTAGGAGCACCTGCTAGTGGCTTTCAGCACAAGACATCTGTCTCCCTTCCAGCTCCTTTGTGTCTGTGTTCTGTGTCTCTGCAGCTTGCTGGGTTTAATTCCATAGTCATGTGAGACAGCTGATCTCCCAGCTCGAGCTGTGACCCTGCAATCCCCACAAAACAGCAGCTGAACCCTTGCACAGGCATGGGCAGCAATGTCCTGTGTTCCTGGCAGCACATGCATGCCAGCAGTTAGCCCTGGTGTTAGGAAACTCCTTATTCCTTCAGGCTTGATTGCTGCACTTCTGTGAGCAGTAAGACAATAGCCTTATTGAGTGTCATTGTTCAGTATAGGTCTAATAGAGTTCCCAAGATACCCAGATATTCAGGCTCAGTCAGAAGTGAGGGGGCTCTAACCTTGCTCCTGTTTATGCCAGTTTAAATACAGCTGTGTAGTCAATACCTGCTGGTGACCAGGGCACTTAGCAAGCCACTCCCTGTTATCAGAGCAGGAGATGAGTGAACTTGAAGTTTTGCCTACATGCATCTTAGAAACCTTAAATCTGGGAGTATCTCTAAGGTGCTGTGTTAGGTAGGCTTCAGAGAACGAGTAGAGATCGTCAAGGTAGATTTTCCTGCTTGGTAGGAAGAGAGGAGCAGAGAGAACCCTGGTGCTGATTTTAAAATAAGCAGTAGAGGTGCAGACCCTGAATCTTGGTAGAGGTGTAAAATGGCAGGTTTTGTCTGTTCACCAGAAACCTGGTTGCTGCACTGATTTTTAATAAACATGCACCTGCCTGCATGTTCTGCAACGTTATGTACTAGAAGTACCTGCTGCTGCTTTTTTAGTGCAGAACTTGGCCAGGTGGATCCTTGCAGTAACCTCCTAGGTGGGAGAGGCTCTCCCATTCCCTCAGCAGCTCTCTGTGCTTGTGGGGAGCAATACAAAAGAGGTGGTGCCAGCTGGAAGGTCACCTCCCAGCCTTCCTCTCCGGGCAGAGGGGACTGTGGAGCCTGTCCCAAGGGCACGGTGGGTCAGGCAGCCTGAGGGGCTGTGCAGCACACGCCTGCTCAGGCCACACGCTGCTGGAACAGAGCAGCCTCTTGCCTTTTGCCCCACACGTGTTTGCTGCCCGGGCACAACTTGGCAGAGCTCTCAGGAGAGCGCAAGCATCTGGTGTGGCTGCTGCCAGCCCTGCCTGCTGCCAACCCTGCCTGCTGCCAGATTTCACTCTCAAACCAACAAGAAGCTCTTTGACTTTTTTCTGCCACATGGCCAAAGTATTGCCTCCACTTTGTCTGAGCAAGGGATGCATTGCGAGCACAGCAGGAGCAGGATTTATTTTCTCAGTAGCCTCTCATAACTTAAGTCTCTCCTTGCAATACCAGTCAGGTTGTTTTTTTCTCTCCAGGTATTTTAAATGAGGCTTTATCTTAGAACTGTTTGCCCTTAGCCCTATCACTTCAAGTGGGTCAGTCTGGTGATTGATTTGGACAGAGCAATATCAGACATGAAAGCACTCCTCTATCTTGTTAGCCTTGTTACTGCCGTAGCAAACTTGAGGGCAGATGGAGTTTATTTGTCATGTGCCAAATCTATGTATTGGCGTAATTGAGAGACAAACTGTCTGCAGCAAGCTGTAACTTTTTGAAATTGTCTTCAAAAGAACATTATGTGATTAGTCAGTTTGAGTTACAAAGGAGGGGCTTTTTTTAGCTTGCTGTTGTTTGCATGCATCAGGCCCTCATTAGATGACTCCCCTACCCGGGGTTATTAGCTCTGAAATCAGAGTTAAAACATTCGACACCCACACATAGATTACTACTCTGAAAGGTTAAGCTCTTAGTTATGATGGGAGAGGGGATTTGTTTTCCAAGTGTTTGAAACTTCCAAATTGAAACTTAATTGATGAATCTTGGGCAAAGCCAGATGGACTGGGGCAAGAAATCTGCTCCTGCTTCCTGCAAAATGAGTCAGGACATGTCTCCATCGTTCTCGGGGGGGTGCATAGGGGATGGGGAGAGGAGATCAGGGAGGGGGAGTTCAAGGTACAGGCAGCTGTTTGTGCTGCTGCTCTTGCACCATCCTGGGATGTGGGGGGAAGAGGGATAGCAGAAAAGAATGGTTAAGAGATTTGAAACTACTCTGACCTGAAATGTGACATTTTTGTCTTTCACGTTCCACTGAGCTCTGAGTGAAGGGTGAATCGTGTTATGTGATGTAGATGATGATGGGGTTTTATGTGGTAAGGGAGCAAATGGTAACATCAAGGAATATGGTCAAATACTTGTGTGTTCTGTTTTAATTTAGGTTTGTCTTAAATGAGCTGGTGCAGACTGAAAAAGACTACGTCAAAGACTTGGGAACTGTTGTGGAGGTGAGCTGAAGCAAACTCTGCTATGCAAAATGTTTTTCCACTAAAAAGCACCATGCTGACAAGTGACAACAACAAAAATACAGCATGAGAAACAAACTGCTTAATTTTGCAGTCTGCTTCCATGGTCCCCTTCTCATGTTGACAAAAACAAGAAGAAATGCCTTTGGAAACTATTTTTGTTTCCATCTAGCAAATGTTGTATTTTAGGTTCAACTCCAGTGTGCAAAGGTTTTTCTTGGCTACCCTACTTGTGACAAACTCTTTTTGCTGTAATGCAGCTTTGGAGGCATTCGTGGAGAATTAACTTATGATCCTGCCACTTATTTTCTGCTTTTCTTCCCATCATATTGGGTAATGTTGAGGTGCATGTGTGCATCTGTTGAGGTGCATGTGTGGCCTGTGGATTATTGTTTTGCAAAAACGCCTGAGATAAAAGAGAGTTTGGGGATTTTTTACATTAAAAACAGTCTTTTTTTTTTGTTTTTAAGCTTCAACTTGAAGATTTGGCTGATCCCTAGAGATCACCTGTGACATCTAACTCAGTGCAGAGTTCAGTTTTTTCCCCAGGAAGGACTCAGACCTGGAGACACGTGATTCAGTAGTGGCATTCACTAGTCCAGGGAGAATTATCAGTCTATCTAACAGTGATTTTGAACAGCTTCCTAACTTGAAAACCTTTGTGTTATGTTCTGTTTACATCATGCACCACTGGCAAACCTGACAGGGCTGTCGTGCTCCAAAAGGCTTACAAAGAAACTCTCAGGAGGTTTGAGAAATCCTGTTCTTGTGACTCTAAACTTACTGCTTGGCTTTGAGCTCCTGCAAGATACTCATGGTGATGAATGGAAGAGCTCTGTACAGAGTCTGATTTCTTTCTCTTACCAGAGAAGCCAAGAGCTTGACAAACTACTTTGTTTAACTTTTATCTTAAAATTGCACTTGTCGCTTCAATTACTTCTAATAATGATTTGTGTAAGTATTGCAGATAGTCTAAACAAATCCTTTAAAGTTTTCTTTA
Source organism: Melanocharis versteri (assembly GCA_013397845.1). Taxonomy (NCBI): domain Eukaryota; kingdom Metazoa; phylum Chordata; class Aves; order Passeriformes; family Melanocharitidae; genus Melanocharis; species Melanocharis versteri. Next base: position 50,175 of record VZTG01006973.1, on the reverse strand, counting down.
AAGCAAACTGTGTAATTTAAAGTATATACTTAGGTTTCTGGTTTGAAATTGTATGAAAGATATTTTAAGCATTTTCAATGTAAAAAATCCTGGCATTAAACTTTTGCTTCTTTAAAAAAGAAATGAGTGTAATTGTGCTCCCCCTTCAAATGAGCCTTTTGCTGATCACTGATCCTTAATCCTAAAGGGCTTCATGAAGAGGATGGAAGAAAAAGGAGTTTCTGAAGACATGAAAGGGAAAGACAAGATTGTGTTTGGCAATATTCACCAGATCTATGACTGGCACAAGGAGTAAGTTTTTGGTTTAGGTCCTCTTTGAACACCTTTCTAACCTCTTGTCCACAGAGGATTGGGCTATATGTCTGTATGTCTAAACTGCTTTTAATTGAATATCATCAAGTCATTCAGGGCTGAACTTCCAAAGGACATTGCCTCTCTTTAGATTGTCTCTGTTGGTTTGTAAGCACTGCTTCATAACATCACAAATCCTGGCTACCTTGAATCCTGAGAAGATGTTCTGATTCATGTGCTTTTAGCCACAGTTTCTAAATACCCTAAATCCTGATATAGGGCTTCGTTTGCTCTGCCAGAAGCAGCACAAGTGCATGATGGAGGGCATCGTGCTTACCTGAAATCATTTTTCCCAGTGAAGAAGAAACTTTGGCATGTGATAGCTTTGCACTGCCTGGCTTCACGGGAGGGTGTTTGTCATGCTGTCTGTGATCACAGGTACAGCTTTGTGCTGGCTCAAGCACCGTGCCAGCAGTGCTGGTCAGTGTGACGGGGTGCTGCACACAGCAGGCTGCCCTGTGTCAGTTCTGGGCTGCTGGGGGCTCTGCTACCCTTGCTGGGGAGCCCCAACAAGAGCTTCACTGGGAGGTACCACTGTGGTCCACCCACAGCTCATGAGCTCATAAGCATTCCCAGCATCACTCTCAGAGAGTTGCTGCCTGTGGGGTATTCAGTGAGTCTTCAGAAAAGCTACTGGGGCTGCCATAATTGACTTTCCTGGGTCACAGCTGTAGCCTCAATGCATCCTACTGATGGGCAGTAGCAGTGCTGCAAAGGTTTCCTTCCTGTGTCTCGTGGCTCTCAGCAGCATCTTCACATGTGGCTGATTGGATCATGAAGGCTGACCATACCAGTGGTGTTTGGCTACAAGGGTGATAAAATGCCAATTTCTTCAAGATCCTTCTCACCTGGAAGCCCTGGCATGCTTTAGCCTAGTTGATGCTTTTGGCTCTGAGTTAGGAACTCCATTCCTTGAAAATCTTGCTCATACAAGTAGATTTTGAAAAGCTGCTGGAAACACAAACCCTGGGCCATTTCCCATGTAACTCAGTGAACAATGTCTTGCTTTTGGGCAATATGGTCAGCATTTCAACTCTGCCACTCAGAAATACTCTGCAGCTCCAACTGACTAAAATTTGAGCATGCATGTGCAGACCTGAGCAATGGAAATTGGGCTGGATCTGAACATTTTCTTCACCCAGGAAGCACAGTATCCTTGCTGTCATGTGTCCCACAGGTGCTTATCTCATGGCCTGGGTCTGTCCTTATGTTCTGACAGATGAACTTTTGAGCACAAGCTAAAAAATGTCAGAGAAAGCTTCACCTTATGTTAAGTTGATACCAGAAAATCGAGTGTTTTTACCAGTGTCATTCCTTGATTAAGTGTGAGGATAGGAGTTTTCCATAACACAAATGGAATGATTCCCTATTTTTAGTTCTGTGTATCTGGGTCAAGAAGTCTATTTAAATGCAGATGAATGTAGCATTTATAGAGGATTGGGTTGTGGAAGCAGCTGTATCTAATGGTAGTAACGGAGATTTTTAACTGGGACATCTGTCCAATTTGCATCATTTTTTGAGGTTCTGGGATTTCTTGGGACCAGATCATTGCAAGCATGTCCTCTCACAAAATCTGGCTACTGTAGCAAATCCGTGGAGGCATTTGAGACTGAAATCCTGAAATGAAAGAGAGGAAGATCATGGACAGGGTGATTGTCTGGATTTGCCTACCAGACAGAAAAATCTAACAGTGTTTCTGAAGTTGTCGCCTCACTTTTAGGCATCCCAGTATATTCTTGATAAGGGCATTTGAGCTAGAATGAATGACCTCCCTGAAGCTGCAAGTCAAGATGGAGATGGTGTTTATGAAATACTCTGACTATTATGAATTAGATATTATGATTTATTATGAAATTAAAAACAGTAAGAAACAAAACGTACTGTGACTCCACCAGCAAAACATGTTGAATTGTTTATTCAGGTGGAAACATATAGCAATCTCTTTCACACTGGCCAGTACTCCAAATGTTCTCATGCAACTGAGAACTCCTGGTGAAGCTGGAGTTTTCATAAGTTGAGTTTTCACAAGCATTTTGGTATATGGAAGGGTTTTACTTTGGGAGTTCTCAGTGAAGGAAGGCAACTCTTGCAATTAGATAGTGATCAGCACTTCTTGAAAATTGAAACCACTGTCATAGTAAAGAAGAGCAGACAGTTTGCAAGACAAGACCTCCACATTTCACAGCTCTCGTCTAATGATTTAGAAATCCCACCATTAAGGGCTGAAGCCAAGCTTACCTTTTCATTCATTATTGAATACTAGAGCTAAAATGCCACTGTTATATCTGAAGGATGACTGGTTTGCTGTTGGGATGACCTAAAGAAGTATTTTGAAGTGTTCATATCCTTTCTTTCAGCTTTTTCCTGGCTGAACTGGAGAAATGTCTTCAAGAACCTGAGCGTTTAGCACAGCTTTTTATTAAGCATGTAAGTTTTATTTTGTTTCCTATATCTAGTACAATTGTCTTTTAGGGTGTGATGGCTCCTTTTCAAAAACACCTGTTTGTGTCGACTTGTTACTTTTACATGTCTAAACTGAATTTAAACATAAAGTATCCCTATAGTTATGCTTTTTCAGTGGGCAGCTGGGTTGCACTAAAGCATTAATCATTGTCTTCTTGCAGACAACTTACTTGGGGGGCAAAATTGATGTGGTCAAGGACATCTGCCAAAATACAATTATGGCAGGTACTTGCCAAGTGCTACAATTGACATGTTCATGCAATGCTAGCCAGAGTATAACTCGAGAGGAAATTTCAGACCTATCTGAGTGGGAATAACATCTCTCACTGGCCACGACCCAGAAAGTTTCCTTTGCCTAAGTGCAGATGTGGAGAACAGAACCAGTTACCAATTTTCTTCCCTGCTTTAGCAAACTAAATTTTTGATTAAACCAAAAATAATGAAGACCAAGCAGAATATCGTAGCAACTTTCTGCCACCTTTTAATAACAGAAGGGTGGCCAATATCTCACGTGGCTGCTGTGCCTCTTGCCTTCACAGGAGCGGCGATTGCACATGTATGTGGTGTATTGCCAAAACAAGCCCCGGTCTGAATATATAGTAGCTGAGTATGAAACGTACTTTGAGGTAAGCACAGCTCATTACACATTATTACTGCTTACTGCTGTGAGTCCAGGTCAAGGAGACTGTTCTGTAACCTGTGGGGTTTGCCTAAAACAAACTCCTGAAGATTTTGCTGCTGCACGTACTGCTGAGGTCTCTGCTGTACGGAGAAAGTGTTATTATTTAATTGCTTTCAAATTCTCATATTGTGAATTTCTAATAAGTATTTAATTCAGTACTAACTGTGTGTGGCCCTCAGAGTACCACAAATGCACTAATTTCTGTCCCATGTAAAACAAGACTTTCAAATCAGTAGTTTACAAACAACGGGGGAGGTAAAAGCTGTTGGAGCTGGGTGGTGCCTCTCATAAATCCCCAGTAACTCTGTCTGTTTCAAGAAGTCTTTGGGACTAGACACATTTCGATAGTAATGTGAAAGAGGCTTGTTTAACAAGGGAAAGCTGTTTCCTGTGGCCCCAGGGCAGGAGGCCTGTCCTGCAGGACTCACTTGTGAGCTCGTCCCCACGGCAGTGGGAAGAGTGACCCTTGGCAGGAGGGACCCCGTGCCTTCCAACGCCTTCCAGCTCGGTCACAGCTTCTGCCCAGGCCTTGCCTAAACAGGATATGCCTGATTTTTAAACCCTCAGAAATTCCCTCTTGCAAACAAAAGATTAAGAACAGACCAACTTTCTGTGGAAATAAGTCTCTGCTGAGACGTTTTATCATGTTGTCTGCCTTACTCTGTGATTGTTTGCAATTGTTTTTAATCCTTATTTTTTAGGAGGTTCAGCAGGAAATAAGCCAACGGCTGACCATCAGTGACTTTCTGATTAAACCCATTCAAAGAATAACTAAATACCAGCTTCTTCTCAAGGTGAGTAAAAAGATACAGTTTGGATTAAACTCTAGTCTGCATGTTGCATTAGATGCTGTTATTTTAAATCAGCCTTAGACTTAGCTGAAGAATAAATTCATCAAATTGAAAGGAAAGAGGGGTCTGCTCTCTGGGCATACAGTGACAGAGGCCTGAGGGAAATGTCCAGAGAGCAGGAGGCCACATCTGTGTGAGTGGTTAGTAATTAAGGATAGTAAACAGATTTTTTTTTTCATTTTCTTTTAGAATTTTTTTATAGAAGAGTACACTTCAAATAGGAATTTTCTTCCTCTGAAGTTTCAGACCAAACTTTCATTTTTCTTTTTTAATTGGAACAAAGATACACAAGTGTATTGCTAAAGTCTGTCTTTGGTGTTGAATGGCATGCTTCTAGTAAATGCTATAGCCTCTATTTCTGAATATCTGTCTTCAAATTAGCTGAAGAAACTTATTTTCAGAATATTCTGTTGTCTTAAAATTTGGGGAGCTCACCAAATTTTATTCCCAAGGAGCCTGACCACTTTGCTTTATGCTGACTTATCCATAATGACAATTACTCAGCACTTTAGAAAATTCATCCCGAGGGGTCTGAAGCCAGTATCTAAAATCAGGCATATCTGAACCCTCCCCGTAATCTCCAGCAGCACTGAGGCTCTGAGCTGGTTTCTCCTCTTTTTTGGACTATACCCCAGCAGGCTGCCATCGGCTCAGGTTTGGGAATTGCACACTAAAGGCACAGCAGTGTGTTCCCCAAAACGCCAAAAGGAAAAGAAAAATCTTCATGTGTGTGTGTGGTCTGGTGACTTAAGACAGGGGCCAAGTAAGCATTCCCAAAGACTGACCCCAGCTTTGTCGTTTGTTCTGTGATCTTTTCAACAACCATCCACACCCCTTTTCTATATTTCTGAAGTGGTTATGACATTCAGCAATCTCTGATGATGAATTTATTAATATTAGCAAGTCTCTTCTCAGAAAATCACATGCTGAATATGCTTTTTCCTTTTCAAACTGGTGCCTTTTGTTCTCTCTTTTCTGAAGTGCCTTAATGCAAACCTTTCTGCTTTCTCCAGGACTTCCTGAGGTACAGTGAAAAAGCTGGACTGGAGTGCTCCGAGATAGAGGTACATTTTCATGCCCTGGACAATAGGGCTAATGGGACTTTGTATGGAGGAATGAAAACCCCAGTATTCCTTTAACAATAGCTGAAGATCCTGCTGGTATTCTAAATGTGGTATTTCTCTTAGCTCAAATCAGAATTAAAAGATGATGGCGCAGTCCTGCACCGTCCTCTTTTAGATATCTATTCATGAGGGCCTCATCATGAGTCACTGCAGCAATCGTGCTATTGAACTTCATTATTTGACACTGTGCTTTCAAGAACCCTCTGGTTCTCTTGTAATAATGCAACATCCCTTTTCCTCAACAGAAAGCAGTTGAATTAATGTGCCTTGTACCAAAACGTTGCAATGACATGATGAACTTGGGTCGCCTCCAAGGCTTTGAGGTATGCATTTGCATTCTGCTTATAATAATAACTAGGCAAGGAAAATGACATTATCTTTCTATGATATACTTTATCTTTCTACGATCTACCCAAGCAGCTTATCTAGGGCTTGTTCTCCTGCAGTGCTGAGCTGCGTGCTTTGGTGAGGTTTCAAAGGTGGGGAGGTGACACACATCTCACACTAAACTTGTGACAATTCATATTGTTTCTTCAAAACGTTGAGGTCTGTAAAACTTTATTGAGACTTATTATATCTATTGCCACAGCAAAATAAGTGATGAACCAGCCTTCCCTGCCTATTAGTAAGGTCACCTGGCACTAACAAGTTAACAGCTCCCACCGAGTTTGGCAACATGCAGGAGGGGATTTGGCAGTTACAACCCCACAGGTTACAGCTTGTGGCTTGTAACTAAGCCAGCGTAGAATTAGTTGGTGGGAGGTCTTATCTCCAAAATGAATTAAAATTTGCCTTACTGTCTTATGCACTGCAAACAGATAGGTCCTGGCTTTTGCACTTTCAGGGGTGTTGTGTCAGTGACTGCTGGCTTAGGTCATAATGGAGAGCTCTTGGCTAGAGGGAACAAGGCACTACAGTGACAAACTGCCTAATGGGAACAGGGTTTGAAATGAAGTGTACAAAACAGTCTGCTTGAGACCTCTGGCTTTTGGTTTTATACACATAGTCAGTGGCAATGAGAGCAAGGAGAACCTGTGTTATTTGTCTTCAGCTGAGGTCACAATTTACAGGATTGCTGCTTTGGTAACTTAGAGGGGATGTGTCTCACATGAATGCAGGGCTGCCTGGAAAACTTGGACTGCATGAAATAGGGCGTATCACCTTGTGGGATCGTGGTGGGTCAGGGTTTGTGATGTTGGTGCCTTGTCTGCTTCCCAGGGCAAACTGACAGCTCAAGGCAAGCTGCTGCAGCAGGACACCTTCTACGTGACGGAGCAGGATTCCGGGGTTCAGTCCCGACCCAAGGAGCGCAGGGTGTTTCTCTTTGAGCAAATAGTTATCTTCAGTGAACTCCTTAGAAAAGGATCTCTAACACCAGGCTACATGTTCAAGAAAAGCATAAAGGTAAGAAATGCAGAGGGAGAAGCATATTCTGTTTGGTGGCCGTGTAAGGTTCATCCTGTCATAGGGGGACAGCAGTGTGCAGAAAACATGTGCATTTACCTTTCAGTGGATCAGAGGCTGTTTAAGGCTGTCTCTAAATAAACCACTGGGTGTCTAAATGTACTGGGTAATTTTTACAAGGACCACAGCCAGGGCAGGTCCTCTATCATTCATAGCTCTGAATTAGTAAATATTTCTACAAAACCAGCAGTAGTCAAAGGAAGTTTACAATAGTTGCTTTTATGCATGATCATAAAAGGTAGATGAAGGTACAGTATCCAAAATAGTCATTTTAGGCCAAACTTTAATACTAAGCCTTTATATGATATTACTGGAAATACTCTCCCTCATTCAGGTGAGGGCTTTTAGTACAAATATGGATGTTGCAAGAATGTTTCAAAAACAAATAAAACCAGACATAATTCTGAAAATACAGCTGTGAGAAATTACAAAACCAGCTGAACTATAAAGAAAGTTTTAAGAAATTAATTTTGGTCTTAAATAATCTGTCCAGGTTATGGGGCTGAGGCTAAAAGTAAAAACTGAAAGTGACGGGGGAAATACTTCTTTGTTTAACAAATGCAAAGTTAACCTGTGATATGGTCAGTGAAGGTGAATGAGTGCTCCACATCTCCTCGTAGAACAGCCTTTGCTGTGCCTGCAGAAAGAGCAAAATGACTGATTCATTTGAATTTCTGGGTCATTCAAAGCTGAGAAACCAGTCTGGCATTGATTTCCTTTTCAAAGATACAGGTTAAGAGACATGGGAGAATGCATTGTGTTTGCTCTAAATTTTAAATGGCGCATTCATATGAAATAGAAGAGAACACTATCAGCTGAAATAATGCATATTAGCATATATAACTAAACAAATTTACAGTAAACAGCATATTTACTGAAATGAGGTCATCTTCTTGGCTGATGGAAACAGCAGCATTTACTGAAAAGCCTATATCCATTTGCAAGTCAGTGTATTTTATAGTTTCCAACCAAATAATAGGCTATAAAGGGAAAACCCAAAGTGTACAAATAAACAATCATCTTGATTTAGATGATCAGCTTTGATTTTATCTTTTTGCTGACTTAAATCATTATTAAAATTGGAGATGGAAATAGTGTGAATAATTTTTACTTCAGTTTATTGTATATATAACAATGAGGCTTTTATCTGCAGGAAACAATTCCTGAATTGTATATTGTAGATAAAGAGAGAAAAATAAATCTCTCCTAATGTCAATAAAATTAGCTTGCCTCAAGGGTATGAGTTGCTTTTCTAGTTAAACAGCCTACTAGTGGAATGCTGTTCCCACTGCCTGAGTTTAAAATTTTCGTGTGATAATTTTCCAGCCCCTTTTCTTCCACTTGGCAAACAGCTCATTCTCCTGTTGAGTGTCTGCTGCAAGTGTGGGATCCCCTGTGGCTCCATGTGTGTCTCCCCCACCTCAGCATGGAGTCTGTGTGCTGGCAGCTCTCACGCCCTCCCTCCCAGCCCCCACTTCAGCTTCGGGCTGCTTTTGCATTTGGCTGTTTCCCACAGAGCAGAGCACTGGCTCTCAGTGGAGCAGGACTGTTCCCTGCCTCCCTGGACTCTGAGCATCTTCACCTCGCAGTGGAGCCTCCACCTGAGCCAGCACCACAGATCCCATTTCTTTCCTCTGTCACAGCCACAGAGTAAACAGTGCATATGACTTCAAATGCAACTATTCTGGTCTGTCAGCAAGATGAGACTCCCAAATACTATTCTCCAAGGTCTGTCACACTCAAACTGTGACAGAAGCTTCAGCATCTAGTCCAGCACTAGCAAAGAATTCTTTTTTACACAATAAGGTCCTTAGTGTTGAGAAATGGCACATCTCTTCTCAGGTACTTCTCAGCTGGATACCTTTCAGGCTCTCAAAATACCTAAGTGGAAGCTTTGATGAATGCATCTCCCTGAGACACAAATAGGAGGTTAGAGGACTCTACATATCTTTTGCCTGGAGTCATACCAGGATTGGTTTGGCTATCAACCAGAGCAAAATGAGCTCAGATCAGGAGGAAGAGCACTATCCGGGCTCACTGTGTGTCCTTGTCCCTTGTCCTTTCCTTGTCCCCATGTCAGGGGAGTTCCTGCTTGTCACTGTAACTTCACAGGGACTTCCAGAACAAAGGAAGAGGCTAATTCCATCTTGCAGTTTGAATGCTGGACACCATTCTGATGTGGAGTGGATCTCTCCATACCTTGACAGATACTCAGAGCAGTTGGAGATGGATTTCTTCTAGGGGACTTTACTGCCTTAGTCTTCAGAGCTGTCTACTTTCGACATGAAAACACTCCCTCTCTTGTTTTTTTGGGAGGCTATGGCACCTATTCTTGTTTACTACCCTAAGTATCTCAGGAAAAGCTGAAGTTATGAGTACACTTAAAACAGAAGCCTCACAAGGGCAGGACAGCAGCCAAAATTCCCATCCATGTGATTTCCAGAAAGAGTATCTGTGACTACAGTCAAGTGAAGTGATTGCACATAGATGACTCTAATCTGCTAGAAATCAGATCTGTTGGAGAATCATGGAATTGCTCTGTTTTTTCACTATATTCCTGTGCACAGTCCATTCCATTTTCAAAATGCGCTAATGACTGAGATTTTCTTATCAGAGGACAAGAAATAGAAACACTTACTTAAACTGGAGGAATGATAGAGTTTATTAACATATTAATAGGAACATTTTTGCTCTATTTATGGGTTTCAGTAAATTTTAAGCACACTAGTCAGGTCCTTGTTACCTTAAAATAGAAGTTGTAATTCAAGATAAGGTGGGTGGATGTCTGGTACATCTGTCAGAGCTTTATTAAGCATCATATTTAAGATTTACATTTATCTGGGTAAATCTAGATGAGACAAATTCTTCTGCTTATGATCTAACAGTTTGTTATTGGACTTACTTATTTTCAGGAACATTTCACAACAGTTTTGATTCTTGTGTAATGTTAACTCATGCTCCCTGTAAAATGTTTACCTTGGCTTGTTTCAGATGAACTACCTTATCATTGAAGAAAACGTGGACAATGATCCCTGCAAGTTTGCTCTAATGAGCCGGGAAACATCAGACAGGGTAATTTTGCAGGCAGCTAATCCAGAAATTCAGCAAGCTTGGGTACAGGACATCAACCAGGTCCTGGACACACAAAGAGATTTCCTAAATGGTACGTACGTGGTCTTTGGTCTCTTTCTCAAACTGTGACACTAAATGGGATTTAGAAGCTTTATGTCTTTGTTTCCCCTGTGATAAAATTATTGAGCCACTTCTGCATGTGTCAGTTGGGTTCATGTTCCTCAGGTCCCTCCACGGGTGGTGCTTTTGTTGGTGGTGTTTTTGTTGGTGGTACTTTTGTACTGGGGTTTGCAGGGCTCTGTCACCTGGTGCTTTCCGTTGTACAGTGAGATTTTAAATCTGATGCCATGCCAAGATGGTGATGAAGCCAGGTTGGCACTGTGTCTACACAGCATCTCTCATTTACTCAGAGCAAGGTTTATCCCCAAGAACCTCCTGTTAGACATCGCTGTGTGCTGCCAGCTGAGGATGTGAGGTGGGATGAAGGCTGCCCCACCATGCACGCCCCTACAGCTCCCAGCTCTGCAGGGCAGCAGCAGCTCTCAATTAAATAAAAGCAAAGGAAAGGGCAACGAAACAAGGGCAAGGGATTGTTTCTCATAGGAACCATGGGAGCTGTGCATGAACAAGGGGCTTTTCCGAAGTATCAGCTTTGCTGTAGAAATAGATTTGAGGTGGTCTGAAATAATATTTCAAATTAAAGCTATGTGTCAAAAAATAAAAACCTTTCAAAAACCAGACACACACACAACCAACGAAAGAATGTAACTTGAAAATACAGAGGAATCAAATTCAGTTAACAATTGTAGCTTGTTCTTGCTCCTGAGTGGATGAGGGTAAGAGAAGGGAACAGGACTAGAGAAAGAATCTAAAAATAGTATCTCTTTTGTTTGTTTGGAAGTAACAAAGTATCTTTGGATGCATCCAAGATTTCTTTGCCCTATTCATTTCATAACAGCTTATTTTATGGAGCTTATATTAGAGTTCTATATTTAATAGCTTAATACATGTTCAATAATAAAACGTACTTGCTTGAATCAAGATGTTTGGGCTTGGCACAATATGTTTGGTTTTTTTATTTTGAGGTTTTGTTATTTGGTTTTGTGGATTTTTTGTTGCAAAATGGGAAGAGGCTCTTTCAGTTCACATCAAAGCAAAGGTTCCCTTTTCTTCAATGTGGAGGTTTTAAAAATTTTAATTCAGCTTAATTTTACTTTTCAGAGGTTATGTGAGGTTACATGCAGAAGTTGTTTGTGACAGTTCAGAATCTGTGGCTGAGCTGAGAAGGGAAATATATTTCACCCATGATGCCTCAACTTGGTATTGGGTTTTCGTGACTTGGAATAGAAACGGCCTCATACAACCATTGTAAAATGATTCCTTAAATACATTGGTGAGATGAACAGTCTAAGTTCTCCAGTTTGACCAGTTGGTACAAAGACTTGATGGGTTTATGTCAGTGCAGTTGGCTTTGACTGAGGGATTATTGGAATAAAAATAAGTTACACTAAAAGTTAGCTACAGACGTTTTTTAAAAGCCTCATGAGGACGCCAAAGGCACTAATGCAGAGTTTTTCTCTCCTTTCCATATCTTTCTTGCTTGTTCTTTTTATTTTTCAAGTATTCCCTCTTATCTTCACAGGACTTACTGCCCTGTGAGCCTCTTTTTCTACTGAGGCATCTTCATAGCCCCTATTCAGCCTATCTTTTATGAGGCCAGCAAGCAATTTGGTGGGTTAGGAACACAATCATCACTATCTCTAAAGCAAAAGTAAAAATAGATTTATATTAAAACACAAGCTTAAGGATTTACCTTAAAACTATAAATAATATCCAAGAAAATGATATTGTATCCAGTTGAGCCTGTCCAGTCCAGAACATTTTAAGTGGCTTTTAGAATGTAATCTTATTGAGGCTGACTAATCTGTAAGTATGTTCTTTAGCTTTGCATTTCATTAAAGCATATGTTTTCTGTCCTTAAAATCGTAGTAAATCCACACTGAGCCAATGCTGTGTAAACTTAATAACAAAATATTCCCCTTGAGTTCTTGCCCAAGCTGTCTCTGATTTTTCTCTCTTCACCAGGGAAGTCCTAAAGAGTAGGTGCTATGTACAAAGCATGGGATTTGCATCCAAACTTCATTAATGTAAAAGTGTAATATTGAAGTTTTTCATATTTTTTCTTGGAAAAGTAAAAGCTGCTAAGCTTGAGAAACAGGCTGTGCATCAAATGATAGGCTGTTGTGACTGTTCTTTGGGAAGTAAGCTGTGAAGAAAATATGTCACTGCTGGACATGTTTCATAAGGAAAATGCCATTCATCTGTACCTTTTTTTAATCATCTTTTGTGGGGGGGAATTTGAGAGAGAAAGAGAGAACATGCAAGTAAATGGACACTGATTTTGCCAGAAGCTTCTAAGAATACTGACAGATGTTTAACAGGAGGCTGGAAGCCAGGCATCACTGTGATAGTTCATGGTGGAATTAGTAGTCAGAAATGGACACTCAGCTAAATACCCTTTAAAAGCACTGAGTACGGTAGATTGTTTCAAGAGAGACTGATAAGTATCCATTCAGATCTTACTGCTAAGGGCCTTGCAGCCTAATCTACTGCATACAATAGAAAAATGTCACTCTCAAAATCACTGTCAAAGTTCTCCCCAGCCTTCCTTGCCCGCTGTGGCTGGTCTGCAGCAGGACCAAACCCTTTCCAGCTGCAGCTGAGGTAAGCAAGTGAAACTGGCAGTCGCTGTGGCATAAATACAATCTGCTTTTGTGGCAAGGGTCAGGTTTTAGAGACAAGTAATCTTCCAGATTGCTACAGATCTATGTCTGTGTCCTTTTGAAGAAAATGGTGATCTGGCATCCACCTTGATTTTTTTTTTTCAGTCATTTGTTATTTAGTATGAAGTGATTTCTTGAGTTGTCCTGCCTTTCTCTGGAAGGGGAATGCTAGAAAGTGTGCTGTATGGTGCTGAGCTTTTCTGTTTTTCTTTCCTTTTCATCTTGTTGGGAAAGACATTCCTTCTGTTGTGGTTCCCTGGTGGGGCTGATGCTGTGACATTATGTCCTCTGTCTGCCTCTTGCTAGACTAGTCTCTCTGCATTCCAGTAGGTTTAGTCTGGTGCATGTACACAGTATTAACTGACTATAAATCATCTGTTAAAGCCACATGACATGCGAAAAACCAAGCCCATAGTCTGGGGCTGGTAGCCTGAGCCCAGCAAATCTGCTCACTGGGAGTCCCAGCCCTGACCCCTTCTCCTCCAAACATAACAAATTACTTATTTCTTTGTAATCTGGAATTTTTATCCTTCCTTTTCCCATTGCGAGCTCTTTCCATGACTATAAAATCTACTCTCACAAACAGACTTTATTTTTTATGGCTTATGAAGCTGTTTAGTGTTGCCTGTTGGGTGTTTTTTGGAGGGGTTTGGACTGCTGGGATTAATGTCTTGGTGTCATCTATACTTCCTCACTTGCTGGCCAGTTCCAGCAGTTTCCTTGAACCAAAGCAGTTAACGTAGAAAGCATACTGAGAGCCAAGTTGCAGTGCATCACGTCTGAAGAGTATTTAGTAGTTACCCTTTCTTGGGAATATGTAAATGAGAGGTCTTGACCTGTGTTTTCTGATGTTAGCAAAATTCACTGTAAATGTGCTGTGCACCTTTTAGTCAGGTTTTCATTTATTTTGACTACAGGATGTGATTAATTTGTGCAATTCCAAGGAAAATGAATGCAATTATGCATGCTATAAATGGCAAACATTTTAGCCTACTCACTGTGTAGGCTAGAGAAGCTGTTCTTCAATCAGCATGGAGTGCTGTGTTCAGTTCATGCAGAGCACAGTGTCACATGTTTGTGTCCTGTCTGGCCATGAACGCGCCGTGGGCTTCCATGGGCGGCATCTCCTGTTCCTGTTTGGTTTGCAGCGTTCGAGTCTGTTGTGTTTGAACCACCTCTCCTGTTTGAACACCCTCTGCAGCCCCTGGCAAGGCTGCTGGGAGCGTGTGGCTGACTCTTGTCCTCTCTTGCAGCACTGCAGTCGCCCATCGAGTACCAACGCAAGGAGAGCAGCTCGGCGGTGCTGCGGCCCCAGGCCGGCAGGGTCCCTCAGCCCAACACCAGGCCCCATTCTTCTATTCCAGTAGGGTCTGAGAAGCCTTTGAAGGCTACAAGCCGTAACCCATCTCTCCCACCCCTGAAGATATCTACCTCCAACGGCAGCACAGGGTATGAGCACTCACAGCCTGGAGACAAGTATGAACAAAGCAAGGTACTGAGCTCATCTAATAAAACATGATCTCACAGCCCATTTCTTGTACCACAGGTGATCCATGATGTTAGCTTTAATTAGCAGCTAACCAGGTCAACAGGAATCAACATACTGAAGCAGTGGGGTAACACGTGATTTGGGATTAAACAGCTCATGCAAAAGCCCTGGCATCCACATGGATGGCACTTCATCTGGGAAACACAGACAGAGCCTGACCCTGGAGCACTGATGCCGATGTTTCTCAGGGCACTGTGCTTGCAGGTCTGGTGAACTAGATTTCCATTTGCAGTACTGGCAGAAGCAATATTCAGGCTTCTCTAATATCCATTAATCACCCATTCCTGAAAAAGTCTGTGGTAGGGAAGAGTTTAGACCTTTTCCCACGTAACAGCTCACAGGGTGCCAGCTAAAGGTTATAATTCGGGTACATGTGCGCTGCACACAAACCACCGAAGAGTCAGTGGCCACCAACCGTGTTTGGACCCTGCTGCTGCCTGAGGTTGACCAAAGCCACTTTCAATCTGACCTATATTTAACTGTGAGTATTCCCTCAGCTTCGTTTGTCTTTCTCGTCGTTTGGCTCAGCACAGACCATTCATCTGTAACACCCCCGCAGATGAGAACACCCCTGGGCACAGTCGTTAGCAACTTTGAAGTCCAATGTGAAATAGGAGACTGGTTTGTATTAGGTTACTGCCACCTTTCAGATCCTTAAAATCCTTTTCTGCCAATGTGAACTTCCAAGTGTTTTGTGTCTTTTTCCCTGGTCTGGTTAGGCTGCACATGAAGTAGTGGGATCGCTGCCGGAAAGGGCAGGTTCCTCCGCGCCGGCTGCTCACCGGTTTGTGTTGTGTCCGTTTGCAGACTGATTTGGGAGGGTGCAATGGGACCTCTTCCATGGTGGTGATTAAAGATTACTATGCACTGAAGGAGGATGAGATCTGTGTGAATCAAGGAGAGGTGGTTCAGATCCTTGCTATCAACCAGCAGAACATGTTCCTGGTGTACCAGCCCGCAAACGACCACTCTCCGGCCGCTGAAGGATGGATCCCTGGCAGTATCTTGGCTCCCCTCCCTAAATCCACTACAGATAATAGCGATGGAAGCATCAAGTAAGTGCCATATTGGCTTCGCTGGGAGCACTATGTGGATTTTTTGAGGAAAATAAAATAAAAAAATAAAAATAAACAAACCTAAATGGTAGGGAAATCCTGCTGATTTTTATCTACAGTGCCATTGGAACAAGCTGAGTGGTCAATCCGCAGCGTCGGGCAGCCATGGTGGATAGTTCGGGTTTTGCTTATTTTCATTTTGTGGGATTTTGTTTATACTTTGGACAGAAATAAAACCATAGACGGTTAAAGATACGCTTTACGTGACACCATTTTACACCAACATGGACCTGCTTGGACTGGACTTATATTTATGTTGTATTGAGTTACTAATCTATATATTGGTTATAACAGCATCTAGATAAAAAAAAAAACAAACACAAAAATCCAGGCTCTGTGTTGGACTGAGGTTTGCTTCTCAAGGAGGAGAGATTTTGTTGTCTGTGGCAATTTCCTTGTACAGCTTGTATCTTTTTTTTTTTATTATTATTTGTTTTGGTTTTTTTTCTGTTTGCAGTAGCTTTTGTAATATATTTTTTGGTTTGCAAGACCCCCATCCAAGTACATTCCTGTATAAAGTATTTTGCACTATTTAAAAAAAAAAAAGAAACAAACTCATATTGATGAAGTCAGGTTGTGCAATATAATGGATAGTCGCAATGTTCATCATTGTACCTGTAATGTAACTAATTTTAAATGTACTATTTTAAATATGTAAAATAAATTTTCACCATGAGCATGTTTTAATGAGGTAAAATAATTAGTTTGACCCTTTTTTTGTTTGATTTCGTTTTGTTTTGTTTTTAATTTTGTTTATAATATTTTGTTGCTTATTTAACAAATGTGTGGATATATATTTTTCTTTTCTGATTTTTAGAAATTTGTCAGTCTGAAATGACTAATGCAAGAAAGTGGTTTTTTGGTATTAAATACAGAAGGTACAACCCTCTTTTCAGTAATACCTGTTGATTTCTTTTAACGTCTAAAATGACTAGATGGTAATGCATGATGTATGCTACAGATTGTGTTACCTTACACAAATACCTTGAGGCGCAGAATTGAACACGAGGAAAGATTTTGTGACAGATTCACTAAAAGTAATAACTTGATCTCTGCTGCCATTTCAGTTAAGAGAAATGATGACTTTACCTGTCAGTCAGTAATGCTACCTGGAATTGTATGTTAAGCCAAAGGAATTGCTTGGCACATCTCTTGCACATCTGCCACGGCCATTCCCGCGTTCCTCTCTAGCCACAATATGCAACCACATGCCCTTAGAATCATCCACGGTACCAGACTCCTGGTGAAGACTGATTTCATGGCAGCTGTACAGTAAAATTCTGCATCAAATTCTGTAGGTGGATGAACTGTGGCCAGGAAGGTGTAACAAAATTGAAAGGCATGTGAATTGCACTTCTCTCTTTCTCACTGCAGTGAGGTTTAAAGTCCTAAACGAGGTTTTCAGACTCAAACAGCAAAAACAACCCTGAAAACAAAAAGGTGCTTGAGTTATAGGAGTCCTATGAGTAAAAAAAACCTGGAGCTGTGCTATCTTCAACCTTACCTAGTCTGCCAGATCACAGGGACTACTTAGTTTGAGTAATAAAACTGCTTCTTCTGTGAAAAATACTGTACACAAAATATATAGTTGATCCAGCAGTGCTGGCGCCATGAATTATTCACCGATAGGTCAGGGAGTCCCATCAGCCATGTTCTTGACTCTTACATATCCTAAAGGAAAACGTAACAGGCCTGAAGTGCTGGGATAACTTCCCCTGCTCTGCAGTTGTCGTTTGGACCTTCTCCAGAAATGCCCAAATACCTGTCAGCACTTAGTGCCTGTCTGAGCCGTGCAGGGCGCTCTGGTGCTCCCTGTGCTCAGACACAGCTGCCCGTGCAGGCTGAGTTCGTGCAGACTCTAATCCTGGTTGCAAAAACAGTTGTCATGACCCAGTTCAGTCTTGTGGCAGTGGCAGCGCTTGCTTGTTCTTTAACTGAGCCGTTGTACAGCTCCCCTGAGGTGCTGAGGTAAAAGCAGGGAACGCTTAGGAGTCAGACGCAGTGTTCGTGGGGGAGCGTCGGCTGTGTGGGGCATCCTTTGGGTCCTACCTTGCTAACATACTGCGTTTTATTGGCATCACAGGTGATCCCTGGATTTCATACAACTTCCTTTGTAAAATGTGTCAAGGTACTGTAGACGTGACATGTGCCAAACATTGGGCTTAAACATGCAAATCAAATTTGCATGACTTAAAGGTGGGCAGATGCTTTGAACCTGGATCCCAGCTCATCATACTGCTGTTTCGAGAGCTTTATGCTTTGGACAACATACCCCTCCCCAAATTCCCCCCCAACCTGTCCACTATTTAAACCAAATGAAATCCATATCAAGAACTGTTTTGGTTTTTTCTTAATTTCTTATGTCTGCTTTGATACGCAATTCTCTCGTCAACACAGCATTGCTGTTACGAAGGGTGATACTGGTCTTTTATTATTTTTTCCAAGAATAAGGCCATAGGAGCAGTAATAAGGGGTGAAAAAATTACTGGAAATGGTGCCTGCTGTGATGTTAGTCAAAACCCATGGGCTGACTGATACCCTCTTTAACTGGATTGGCAAAGTCAAATGGGAAATCCTTGGTCTTGAGAGGCACAGCAGAGCTTGTCATTCTAGGTAATGACTTATCTCTTGGAAAATTAATAATGCCGCTCCTATTTATTGAGCTGTTTGTGTTCTCAGCAACACGTAGTGAGCAACAACTTGGATTTCTTAGTTGGTTTTTTTTTTAATGTACTGAGTAATCTATTAGGACTATTCTTACGTATTTATATTTGTTACACTGCTTTTAACCAACAAGACTGAAGACCAAATTGGTCTTTTAAATGTAGCAAAATTAAAATAAATTTCTATTTGTGGCAATGCAAGACAAAGTCCCTGAAACCAGATGACCAAGTTCTAGTTGCCTGTGCTTTCATCATGGACATTTTTTTCCTGCTCCATGCATTTAAACAGCAAGTGTGGCACAACATCTGCTTTGCAGAACTCTTTGGTTTGGTTTTTAACTTCAGCTCTCATTGCTGAGATTGAGACAGGCATAGTGCCTGCCAGTGGCTTTCACCTTCTAGGGAATTGCAGTAATTGCAAATGTGGATGCTGGTTCCCCTTTCCAAAACCTTTCTTCCTGCTATGATTTGCCATTTGATTGCTGCGTTTTTTGGTACAACAGGAAGTCATGTTCATGGCATACCCTGCGCATGAGAAAGCGGGCGGAAAAGGAGAGCAGTGGCAAAAATGAAGCCAATGGGCCACGTAAATCCAAGGATATTCTGGGGAACAAAGTCTCTGTTAAAGTGAGTAAGGCCATCTGAAAGCTCTGTGCTGCTCTCCTGCTTCCCATCCTTTCCACCCCCTGTAGCATCCTCTCCTGAGAGAGGGAGGGGGCGGCAATTTTGAGTTTGGGTTTTGGTTTTTTGTTGTTTTTTTTTTTTTTCAACTTCAGTTTTTTTTTTTTGTTGTTCTTTTTTTTGTAGTATCCATTTTAGAAGGATTTTTGCATGCAAGATAAAATTCAGTCTTTGGTTTTTTGTTCTCTTTTTCCTGGCATCCCACATGCAAGTAAGTAATCTTCATTAAGAACCCCAACGATATACATGGTTAAATAATTTAAAATTGGGACACTGGTGATTTACTGACCTCTGATCCAGCCCAGTCTGCAGCTTCATCACAGCAGCTGCAGCAGTAAGAAAGCCACTGGGTGAACCAATGGCCTTGCTGATGAGTTTTCTTTAGGTCAGTATTTCACCAGAGGTTAAGATAAGGGGTTCCCAACCTAGGGATTCTTAAGGTTTTTGGTCAAGGAGATGGTCTCAATGACCTTTTTCTTTCCGTGTTATCAGACAGGGCAGAGATTCTGACTCTGTCTTGCCAGGAGAAGGTCTTGTGTGTGTCTGTGTGTGTGTGTGTGTGTCTGTGTGTCTGCGTCTTTCTCTCTTTCTCTGAGATCTCCCAGTATGGAAAAGGTTGAGAACTGTGGGGTTAAGCTCCATCTTCTGCTCTGGGTGCCTGACTACTGTGCTCCAACTCAGAGGATCCATCCCTATAAACCGACCATGAGGCCTGCTCAGGACTAATCTGGGGCTTTCCCTCCCAACAGAGGCAAGCAAACACTTGTTGTGATTTTGACACAACCAAAGCCCAGCCTTGATTCAGGAAAGCACTTGAGCATGTCCTTTGGATCCACCCCTCTCCAGGAGAGCCCATGATTAAGTGTTTTCCTTTGCAGAGGCTTTCTGTCTTACAAGCCTGGTGCAATAGCCCTGGCATGTGCAAAGGGAGGAACCCTGACACTGCATCCCAGGCGCCCTCGCACCCTCTGGACGAGGAAGGACTGGGCCCGAGGGAAGCGCCTGCTCCAGCATGGTGGCACAGTTCTTCCTCCTCTTGCTTCCTCCTTGTTTTCACTACCTGAACGAACTGCAGAATCACTGCTGCTTCTCTGGCAAAAGCATGTCTTTGCCTTTGCTTCCCTTGTTTTGTTGTCAGTTTGGTTTTTGTTTGTGTTTTAGGAGCATTTTCCCTACTGTTACCGATTTCCATGCTGCTCACAAGTGTGCTGCTCTTCCCCGACTAACCAATCTCTTTTCTAATCTCTTGTTCTCTTTCTTCCTCTTCATGCTGCCAAACAAGGAGACAAACAGCTCAGAGGAATCAGAGTGTGATGACCTTGACCCCAATACTAGTATGGAGGTAGAGACAATCATCCTTGTGATTATTTTTTCCCAAGAATGTGTGCTTGATTTGAAATGCCTTGCTGCAGGGGGAGGTGGTGGGTCTATGTTGCTTGCAGACGTGTGTGCCAATTTAGTGTGAATCACAAAAAGTGTCAATTCTGGTTTTGCCAAGCCTTGAACTGGAGTTTGGGCTTCTTTTGTAGTGGGAGCAGTGGAGGGAGCTCAGTAAGAAGCTCCTGCTGAGCTGGAGGCTCACGTAGCCACCCTCAGTCTCTGTTTCCCACCTAGGACCTCATTCCAACAATAATGCAAGTGTGTCAGCTGCTGACAAATGTAGCACCTTTCTATATTAGAAACACCCCTTGCCCTGGCAGTACGCACTTGAGCTGCCAGTCAGGCCTGTGTTGTAAATCATGGAGCAACTGTCGTTGTACCGCAACCAGCACTTTAGCTAGAAAATCAGAAAATACGACGTTTCCTTTTTCTCTTAGCAGAGTGGGAATTGCATTTCTGTCAAGGTACTGAAGGAGAATGGTAAAAACAGTTGTGTGAACGTACCTGCATCTCAGGCAAGGCTGATGCAGATAGGTGGACCCAAATTATGGTACATTATGCTACTGTTTTTCCAGTGTGAAACCAGCAGTTCTAGTGGAGTGCCTTGTTGAGAGAGCCTGAAAGAGCTTAAAATCATGAAGTTATGTATCTGGTTCCCCTCAATTAAGATCTAGCAGGATCCTTTCTCTTTTTTTTCCTGTTTATAGTGACCACACAAAGCATTTCTATACATTGTTCCAAGGCTGAAAGAGCTTCCTGCTGAAACAGGCAAGGACATGGTTCAGAGAGACGGTGATTTTGTGGTGATGACAGGCCAGGTCTCTGGAGAACAGAGATATCTGTGTCCTAGCAGATCTCCCGGATGCTGTTAGCCAGGCTGCACTATAAACATCCTGCAAAAGAGAGCTGATCTTCCTCCTGAAGGGAAAATAAAAAGAGGGAGAACTGCACAGAGGTGCACCACCTAAGCTGTTAGCCTGAAAGCTCACTTTTATTTTAATTGTGTTGGGATGTGTACTAAAGGAAAGCTTTTGACCTAGCTGACATCCTGGAGATTGAATGGTCCTTACCTCTAAAGCTGCATTATTCTCAGGAGTGTGTTTACATTTTCAAAGAGTGTTTTGCCAGTCACAGGTGAAATCTGGAAGTGTATGTATTTGTTATAAGGCAGTGCCCATTATTACACATGAGTCTGTGGAAGCTTTCACTCACTGAAAATTGCCCTGTGGAGCAACAGGTGGCTGAGACACAGGTGATTGTGCAGAGCTGGGTGAAAATCATTGTTCTTTTGCAGAGGATTTCTGTGTTTTGACTTCACTCAACAGGAGGAAAAACAGATGGTTTAGAATTTCCAGTGGGAGGTATCTGAGTCCTTGCACTGTCAGCATTTCTAGTCTTTTTGATGGCTTGATTTGGGTTTTTACCATGGTACAGTCTACTGTTCTGAAGTTCAGGAGAAAAAAAGCCTTTTTATTTAAACCAAAAGACACCAATGCGAAGTCTTAGCTATGGTATTAATCTGCTGCTGGGGGAGTAACTGTGTGCCTTCTGTGTGGCTATTTACACTCAGAAAGCCCCATCCTGCATCTCCCAGGTCACTTACTGGAGGTGACACTGCACTGCAGCCCCCAGAAGCCACAGTGTTCCTCATGGCTTGGAAAGCTCAAGTTTGCTTCTGGCAAAACTCTCTGGGGCTGAGCAAATATTTAAAATGGCAGAGGAAGAGAAAATAAGAGAACAATTGTGGGGGTGACTTACTAAGGTCACATTGCCCTGCAAGGAGCAGCACGGCCCTTGCTTTGTGCTGCTTTTAGTACATCTGCAGCCAGGACTGAGTGTGGTCATCTCGTTGGTCTGGCTAAGAAATACTGGGGGGAAGGGATTGCTGATACCCAGTATAAACTAAATAAAATCATCTGGAGGGAGCAGAGCAAGGGCAGGCTCATAAAATGCTGGGGAAGCCCTAGAAGAGGCCATGGGGAAGTCTGGTCTGTAAAGGTCTGGGGTATTCACCTACTGGAAGCCATGGTTGCTCTCCCTTTCCCTTCATTATGAGTGTTCTGATTCTCCTTTTCAAATGTGTTACAATAAATGGGCTATAATACAGCCTGGGAGGCCAAAGTCTTTTCTCATTAAATCAGAGGCAAAACAAGCTAATTCCAACACCAGAGCCTGATTCGGGGCTTCATCGATCTAGGCTTTGTGTGCTGGGCTTCGATAACTTAAACAGCTGTGCTACCCCTCCAGCCCAACCTGTGTGTGCAGTGAACGTCCGCATCTCACCTGGTTTTGCTTTCCCTGCTCTGTGTGGAACATCCACTGATGGGTTCCCAGGGCAGCTGGAGACAACGTGACTGACTGCCCAAGGAGAGGGAACACCTTGTCCTCACACCTGGCCAGGCTCGTGAGGGGTTTTATAGGTGCTGGGAGTGCTGGCAGAAGAGCCGTGTCCCAGCCATCAACACTCAGAGGTGCCTTTCCTGTGTCATTAAGGTGGAGTCATCACTGCAGCCAGGTAATAACAGGGCAAGTCACCTGGCTTCTCTTACAGGACTGTCACCCCTGACATCCCTCTTCCTCCCATCGTGCGTGAGAACGTGCACCCAGTGCTGGAACAGAGAGAGCAGTCTCTAAATGCAAAGCTGACATATTAATTACCTGGAAATGTGGGTGCAGTTTATCTCCACCCTGCTTCCTGCACAAGAAGTCAGTAAGCTGGTCACAGTAGCCATGAAGTCCCACAGCTACTGTGGCCTTTCAGATCTCGCTTTGTTTGCTATTTATGAAATACCACAGTGGATTCCATTCAGTAGATTCCAGGTTTCTGGAAGCACTTTGCCTTTGTTTCAAGGGGACACAAAGACAGAAAGAAATGTGGAAAACATATATTGTGGAAGCAGGAAACTGAAATTCTGGGTGACTGTTTAAAAGAGCTAAAATTCCACTACTGGGTTTTTGCTCACACAGGCCTTGGAGAATTTCCTATTCATTGTAGCTTTGACTAGAAATAGCATCTCTTGGTGACTGGTTTTTTTTCCTCTTTGTTTATTAATATGTAATGAAAGTGCATAAAGACGGAAATGAAGTTTGGTTTTTCCCCCCTTGTTTTCTACTTCGTGCTGTAGTTTCATAAAACAGAAGGCACGAACTCGCCCATTAAGTATGTGAGTGTAGGAGCAGCCACTTAAGGGCCATGTGTAGCCACGTGAGTGATAGGAGTAACCTACACTTAAGGATGATCAGAGACTCTCTTTCCACATGCCTGTAGCTAATTGCACAGGGACAGGCAACTCCACTTCTGGGAAGATGTATCCCCTTGTGAATCAGTAAATATCATCCACACCCAAGTCTGGGGTCCTGGACAATGACACAACTAATTGTCCTACAATTCTGTGTTGTAACATCTCATGGGGTTGCAGTATTGCTGAGGGGGTCACGAGGCAGCTGTGCAGATCCCATTGGGCTACCGCTCTTCCAGCAGTCAGAAGATCTGACGGAGCTAAACCTCACTAAATCCAGCAGCAGCTCCTCCCAGCTTTGGGATGGACCTCAGGTGTAGGGTTCTGACATGGCTCCAGACGTTTTGCTCCACTCCAGCTGCAGTGTTACAAGTGCTGCTGGTGACACGCGTCTGTCACTGAGCCTCTGGTGTCTGTTCCAGTGTCTCAGCTGTGCAAAGCAGAGACGAAGCCCAGGCCGAGTCACTGGAAGTGCCATCATTAGATTAGTGAGCTGAGCTTTTGCCAAGGTACGTATATTGGGCTTCTTAATCTGTTTTTTTCAGTTGTGACATTTTAGCATGTCAAGAACTACTCAGAGACACTTAGACCAAGATAAGCACTAGGAAACATCCTCTGTGGAAGAATACTGTGTTAGCACCCCCACAGTCCACGTGGTTGAGTAAGTAATGGTTTGGTGGATACAGCATTGGCTCCAAGTCACCACTCAGCTCAGGCCAGGAATTCCCAAGTGCTTTAGGCAAATGCCTTCACCCCCTGCCTGAGGTTGTCCATCTCCAGAGTAGATGTAACACTCTCTTGGCAAATCTTGTACCATGCTGTGAGAAAGCCTTTCCTGGCCTGCTGCCACAGTGTGAATGAGTACAATCCTGAGACCTTCCTTCCCTGTGTTTCCCTGGGGCAGCCTCCATGGGCAGCACCACTGTCCTGCTGCACTGAGTGGCTGGGGATGGCTGAGAAAGACCAGGAAGGTGGCTCATCAGGTGTGACATGGCCTGAGACAGCAGCACAGACATGGTGGATTAGCTTTTGAAAAAGCAAGAAGTGGCCTACTTGATCTGCAGGAAGGTGTAGGGCGCTAGAGCACAGTGCCAGGGACATCCCACAGGCTCAGCCATGGAAGCCACCAGCCATTAGGGCCAGGCAGCAAGAACATGAGGGGGGCAAGAGGGCTTCTGCTGTGCATGGGTGCTGTACAGCATCCCTTGTGCCTTCCCCATCAGTCCCAAAGGCAGCCAAGCCCATCCATGCTGGTGCCAGAAGGCATCCCCCATCCCTGCCAAAAGGCTCATGCCATGGGACACTTCAGATGCCATTTTAAATTATATTTTCCCTTTGGTAGCATCTGCCCATCTGTGGTGGGATCCTTCTCTGCTCATTTTATCAAGAAATTTCTCTTGTTAATTTATTTCTTTTTTGGAAGAGGGGAGGCTGGTGACACTGTGAGCGTGTCACCCTGAAAGTCTCAAAGCAAAGTTGACCTAGTCAGAGATGGGTGATAGATATTTTCCTAAAAATTAGCGTTCACCAAATTTCTCTCCAATTTAATTTTTTTCAGAGAATCATAATTTTTGGTTTTGAGTGAGGTAGCAAGGAACATGCTGCTGACTCTGCTACCAGCATGTGCAAATGTGTCAGTATTTTATTTTAACTCAATGACCAGGAGGTGCCACGAAATGTTTACAAAATGCTCAGCCACTTGTCTCGGAGTAAACATGCCCTCTGCTGTTTAGGTGAAGCACCGACCTTGTTACAGAGAGCTTGGTTTGCAGCCTATTCTTATGCTTTGGGGAAAAAGAAATATTCTCACTCCTGGTTTTGATATGTTCCCTTAAAATGGGATTGAAACATGGCACTGGAAAAACCTGGACATGCCCTGGGCCCTTCTGTGCATTGGTGTGTCTGGGCTGGGTGTAATCCCTGCAGGGAAGTGGGGTAGGCATGGCAAGGACACCCCTGCAGTGGAGAAACAAACCCTGGCCAAGGTGAGAACCCTCTCAGGCAGCTGAGCTGTGCTTGTAGAGCATTTTGGGACTGGCCATTGGTGTGGCAGGACGGCTTCTCCCTCCCCACCACACAAAGCATGTGTGCACAAGTGAAAGATAAGATTATGCTGAGAATTAGGGTGGTCAGAGTCACTTTGCAAACGGGCTTTGCAGCTCCTGCTGCAGGTGCCTTTCTATCTTTATAACATGAGCTTAACACACCAGGGAAAACACTGCAAAATACTGAGTTTCTGGAGAAGCACCCATGCTGCTTTTCTAAAGCCTGACTGTTAAGTTACACTTGGTTGACCTAGATGTGAGTCACTTAGATCCCTGCAGGTCCCCAGAGGCATTCAAGTATGTGCCTTATGCACCTTTCTTGGTCTGAGCCCTGGAACACCACAGGCTGGAAGAGGGAGAAGCAAGGTCTGTTTCTGGCTTTTTATTGAATAATCCTGACCTGCCCTCCCATTCCTTTATCTCCCCCCCTCCCTCCAGCTGCCTGGCTTTGCCTGGTCAGTGTTAGACCCCACATCACTTGAGCAGAGGCCGTTTCATGTTCTGCCTTTTGTTACTTTGTGTAGGATTTCCATTTTCAGCCGTCATTGTATGGGAAACAAACTCTCCTGGCCACAGAGGGGACAAATTTTCACCTGCCCTGGGCCATGCAACAGGTATTTCATCCAATTAAAAAAAAATCTACTTTGTCTCAATTAAAATTCTGTTGCAAGGAAAAAGAGCCCGGCTGTGTTTCTTACATACGCTGTGAACTGAGTTTGATCCCGTTAGGATTTGTGTTTGCGTGGTGTGGACTGACACTGGAGTGAGAAGCTCCTGCGTTGGGTAGCTCCATCCCCATGAGTTTGCCCTCTCACAGCCAGACTGGCAGCCACACTGGTGCAGGAGGTGTTTGCTGGGATTTCTTCTTTCTCATGCCTTGTCAGCATGAGACCCTGGGCGACCTTTCCCTGCTCATGGCCACCGTGGCCAGGGGTGCTTGGCTGAGGGCTGGGCTGTGAGATCCTCGTTCAAACTGCTGCAGACTGAGTGGGCAAGTGTATCCATAAGGGGATCCAGCCCTGGCACCAGCAGGAGGCTGTGTGGAGAAGCAGCACGTGAGCTCTCTGAGGGCAGTGAGGACATGCTCTGGAGCTCCCCTTCTCCATCCCCCGGGATTAAAAACCTATTTGGCAAATGAAGAAATTGTCTCCAAAGGTCTTGCACTTATCTAGAAGGACTCTATGTAGAGGCTGCCATCTCCTGCCATCCAGCCGTAGCCCAGGAACCTGGCCAGCCTGCAGGGAGAGGCAGCAGAGCCCCAGGGCCTGGGAGCAGACCCTGTGTGAACCAGCTGAGCCAGCCCCTGGATGCAGATCTGGCTGTGAACCTTTGCTTTCCCATTTCTGCCCTCCTACCCCATCATTTGATGCCTTCCTTCAAACCAGAAGAAATCCCATTCCCTAACAAGGTGCTGTATTAAATCACTTAAACGTTCTCATGCAGACAGACTTTTATTTTTGTCTAAGCTTACAGCAGGCTAAAGCTGTGATGTGGCTGTGGGGGTGTTGTTAGGTACCATTTGATTAATTAACAGATGAAGTTTTGGGAAAGAAAATGTAAATTTTACCCACAGACTCTTCCAATATTATATAGCAGTGATAATTTTCTTTCTGCTATTCCCATGGTGAGGCAATGAAAAAAAATGGTAAGGCAATTATTATAAATTATTGTACCTTGGAAGTCACTAGAAATGCAGAATTATTTATTTATAGGGATATCTATTACATTCATCATTGTAGTTGCATCTTCTAATGAATCCTTTAGAGTAATAAAATTAATATAAAGTGTTAACGAGTGTTTCTTTCTCCTGATCTCTAATCCTACAGGGATGGAGATCAGTGAATAATAAGGGAATTTAGTGCATGCTGCAGGGAAGGAAGGGGAGAGCTTTGGAGGATGGATATTTCAGTTAAGACAAACACCACAAAAATGAAGATGTATGTGCAAATGAGCTGATGCCTGGGGTTACTCAGCTGAAAAGTAGATGGTGTCTGTGAGAGAAAGTGGCAAGCAATGGTTATCCACAGAACAGCTTTTTCTCCCTTTGCTGTGTTGTGTGAGAGATACAACTTAATCACAAAGATCCATCTCTCTTTTTTTCACATGCACAGACAGAGAGGATGTTTTCCACCCAGCACCCCATTGTGCCACAATTTCTTCCCGTCTGCAGGGTCCAGGGGGCTGTATGTGGGTCCTGGACCTTGAGCAGCAGCAGTTGCTGCTCCCTGGGTCCCAGGGCTGGCAGGTCCGAGTGCTGGTGGCAGTGCCCAGCTGCGCCCTTCGGAGGCACTTTGTGCTTTCCGTGTTATGCCTGGTTCATTTGGGCTTTGTGGTGGTGGTAGGGGAAAGCAGACCCTGGGGTCTCAGTGCTGGTACCAGAGCTTTGCCTGGGGCTATAAAGAAAGGCTGTGAAACCAAAATGAACCTGAATGTGCCCGAATGCCTCCTTGAATGGCACCCTGAGCCATCGGCCTTGGAAAACTATTTATAAAGCCAAAATGGAAATATAAATCTTGAAGATGTATCTACTTTATTTTGAAGGGTTATTGCTTCTGTTTTGTGGCCTGGTTTCTGAGCCTCTTCAAAAACCTCCTATCAGCTTTGGCAGGCCATGAATTAGGTCACTGCTTTACTGGCATCTTCCAAAATAGCTCTGAAATAAATAGTAACCAAGGTATTTAAGATGAGATAAACCACATTGGTGTTTATGGTGCTTGAACATGAAATTTATTAAATTTGAATAACAAGGCATTATGAGATTATTAAAACAGTTAATGAGGCTAAAACCTCTATACTGTTGTACGCCACAATGTAGTTAGGATCGATTCTGTAAGAACTTAGTGGCATTGTCTTTGCTTTTTCCACCTTTGCTTCCTGGCACATAGAGACCACAGAGTAATAGTAGCTTTTCAAGTCTTTGCTAACTTGGTCAATTAACTAGTTAGATAAAATAACTCCTAATTATCCAAACCTAGTTTCGAGCTGGAAAGTTTCCACCAGTCCAATGAAATGAGTGAATTTTTACTCATGTTAATAGATCAAGAATTGTTGCAGGACTGATCCTCAACAGTGGGCAAAAAGAAGTATTTACGGTTTAGTGCTTTACCTTTTTTCTCCTGAAGCTGAGCACAAGTTAAAAGACGTTTCCTCAGACCTGGTTAGTGGCCAGAGTGCTGGTGACGTGCCCCAGGTGCACGGTGACTGCAGGTGCTGTGCGACACAGGCACAGGGGCTGCACAAACTGCCTCTGGGAAGAAGCATTAATGGCTTCATCATTATCACCCAGGCAAAGAGGAAGCATGTCCACCCTCCTCGGCCTTGGTGCTGTGCCTGTTACCTGTGATGTTTTATCAGGGTTCAAGAAGCCATAGCTTTCATTTACTTTCCCAGGTGTGTTGTCACTAGAGCTTGCTGCACCTGCTGGTTGTTAGAATGTGCTTGTTGCCACTGCAGCACTTCTGCAGTTCTGGTCAGAGTCACCACGGTGCCTTGTGAAAACTGATGTCTCTTTGTCACTGTCTAGGAAATAAATGCTTGTATCTCTTTGTATTTTTCAGATAATCAACCCCAATTTCATCCAAGAAGGTGAGTTAAGGACAGCTGTGCTGCAGGTGTGATTTACGCTGGTGCCACAGCATGCTCTGCACCCACCAGCATTTGCAGCAAAGGCAGCTCTCTGCTGCTCAGTCCCCAGGGAAAGCAGGCTTCCTGCTGGCTGCTTGGCTCAGCCTGGGGCCACAGGCCCGGCTGAACCCCCCTGAACCTGCCCCCTCAAAATCTCATCCACCTGCCAGAGCCCAGGGCTGGGGGATGGACGCTCCCCTCTACCTCCTTCTCTGAGCTGTAGACAGCTGGCTTTTACTGGAGGACAGTTTCAATGACATAATCCCAGGACTCCCAGCTATTGGGGACCCAGATCCCATAGTTCATCCTATAATGTATTCTCTAGTCTTGTATGACTCTAGACATCCTCACCTGAAGATTGAAAGAGGTGTCGTGTGTGTCCCCATGGTTTTTTTACAGTGGCTCCAGAGTTTCTTGTGCCATTAGTGGACATCACCTGCCTGCTTGGGGACACAGTGATGCTGCAGTGCAAAGTCTGTGGGAGACCCAAACCAACTATAACCTGGAAAGGACCGGACCAAAACATTCTTGACAACGACAACAGCACAGCCACTTACACGGTGTCATCCTGGTAAGGTCCTGCCTGTGGATCCCAACATAGCTGGTTCTGATGGTCATGTTAACCTCAAATATGGCACCAGCCTGGCTGCAAGGCTCATTAGGATGCAGTTAATTAAGTCTGGCATGGCATGTCAGCACAGCAGTGCAGCAAACATTAGCTGGAAAGGGTCAGGCTTTGGGGCTGGGGTAGCTGTATTTGTTTCCTGAGCTGATGTACGGTATATCCACAAAGTGCTGCTGGCAGACGTGAGCTTGCTCCCGTTGACTTCCTGAGCCAGCTGCAAGCCACAAGCCAGAATCTTTACAACCGATTAATTTGGCTAGTATTGCCTCTGCTGGGGCTTCTCTGCTTGAGTTTGATGCCATGATCTCCTTTGGGAGTCAAGCAGAGCAAGCCCTCACCAGCTTGCAATACTCCTATTGTTGGGCATTTTCTCATCTTATTGGCAGAGGTGGGGTTACAGTTTTCCTGAGCTTTTCCTCAGCTGTTCCTAAAAAAGCCCACATGTGCTCCTGGGAAGGCTACATCTGGCTGTGCTTGGACAGAAAGATGCTTGTCATTATGTTCCTGGCTTGGCTAGCAGAGAGGAAAACTATCTTTACAAGAAGCACTGGGAAGATTCAGAAAGATCTGGAGTTGAATTCAGGTCAGGTAACAGCCTGCTGCTGGATGCTCATCTGCAGCTTATATAAGCAATTTGGGCCAAACTGCAGTGGAAATCTCCAGGAGGCAATCTTTCATTTGAACGTTTCAACACTTCTGGCTCAAGCTGAAATAAATCCAGGGAGTACAAAGTCACTGAAAGTGAAAAAAGAACACTAAGAGAGAAGGGATTTTACATGTTCAATAAAAACCCCCCTTACATCTGATCAAGAGCTTCCTTCAGAGACCATTGTCTTGTGCAGCTGCCCCAGAGCATCCAAGATTGTCTTTAGCTATTGCTCAGTAGATCTCCTAGTGCCTTATCTTCAGCCTCTGTCTGGGCTTGGGACTGGGGGGATATTTCCATGCAGGGTTCTGGTTTTCATCACAGTCCTCTGCCTGTTGGCTGCCTGTGCACTATCAGCACTTGTATTGTCTTGTTACTCAAATAATCTTCCCAGTGAAGACACTGCCTGCCAAGCAGAGGCCCAGTGGATCAGTGGCTCTTACAAATCTTTCTGGCACGAATGTGTGGATTTCAGGGAGAGGGGATATTTCTGTCCTGTTTTAAACCAGCACAGTCTGACCAGCAAAAGCTGCACTGTCCAGACAGTTATCCCAGCAACCATGTCCTTCTGCAGCTCCTGACAGATTAAGCATTCAAGAACTAGCCTACTTTTGCCATCAAGGGAACTTATTGTTGGCTCTAAGCTGGGTCTCCAGTACAGCTAAAACAGTTACACAAGCAAAATCCTTTAATTCAGGCCAGCTCCCTCAAACTGCATATTGGAGACTGAAGTGTGCAAACAGCAGTGACTATGAACAGACGTATAAATTCATGAGACTCCACAGAGCTGTTTATTTTCTCAGGTTGGCCCAAAGACTGAGTGTGTCTCACTAACTCAGTGCCGTGCTCTTTATCCCTGGCTGTTAGGAGACGTCCAGCCTTCCAACTGGGGCCCTGGCAGCAGCGTCAGATCAATGGCACATGCTCCAGGGGTCTGAAGCTCCCTAGAAATGTCACCCTGTGCTGTGTGACTGCTTCCTGCATCTGTGGGAAGCACAGTTTGTCTGGTGTGTGTTGGACTTCACTGCAGAGGCACCGCAGCTCACCATCTCCCACGACAGGAAAGATGTGCATGGATAAATCTTTCCATATATATCGAGTCTAAGCATCCAGCTCTGGACAGGCACAGGCAATGTTCAACTCCTGGACTGCTTGTTGCTTGAGTGATCCTTCACATCTCCTCCTAGGCCACAACAGACCTGTGGATTTGCCTGGCAGGCAATTTGGACCAAAGGTTCGCTCAAAGGTTTCATTAACAGCCAAACCCTGACATATGAAGGGGTTGTACTTGGGCACCAAATTGCTGGAGGGATGTTCCTTCAAATGAGTTAACAGGATTTGTGTGCACGTGTGTTTGCAATGAGGCAGGACAGGAGCTATATAAAAACCTTTAGCAAGTGAAGCAGTGTTTTATAACTGGAGCTTCCTGCATCCACAGTGACTCGGGAGAGCTCACCTTGAAGATCTGCAACCTGATGCCTCAGGACAGCGGCATCTACACCTGCGTGGCAACCAATGAACACGGAACCACATCAACCTCTGCGACCATCAAAGTCCAAGGTAGCACATCTGACCTTAACACACAGGATTTTTCCTGTGTGTGGTCCATTGGTGGGGGCTGGGAGCACACAGGAACAGCCCATGCAGAGGCAGCCAGATGTGGAGCTGTGCCAGGTGAATTGAGATGTTGAAGTCGTACAAACATTCCTCAGCCACAACTCCCACTGATGGCTGAAGGCTTTGCATACTCCTTGTGCTTGATTAAGTCATCTGACCATAAACATGACATTTGGGAAATGAAAATGCACTGGCACTGGTTCAGCTCCTGCATCCTGCTCCTAGTGCTGCTTCCCAGAAGCTCAATAAGGTCCAGCCAGGGGAAGCTCAGCTCCCTCGGGCAGCCGAGTCCCCGGGGGAATGATGCCCCAACTGACTGCAGGAAGCTCTGGGCTTCAGAATCTGCCTGGAGTGGGAGGAACTGGGATCCAGTGACACCGATTTTCCGCCTCCCCTTCTCTTTAGGGGACAAAGGAGGTGAGAGTAAGATTTGGCCTGGGTGAAACTGTTCTTCGGAGATTCAACTTGGAGACAGGTCTCCAAGCCTGAATTCTCAGCACTGTAATTAGTGCCCATCTAATTGGAATGAATATGGAATAACGAGTTGATGCTCATTGCCTCCAGCTCTGAGAAGGGATCTGTTAGCACGAGGGATGAGAGGTGCCAGCTGTGTTGAAGGGGATGGTCCAGAGATGAATGTCTAACTGGAGAGTTACAGATGCAGCGATGTCACGAGCATTTAAAAGTTGATTTGTTTGGTCTCACAAACCACCCTAGAGATCCAATTTCCCCAATTTATCCAAGCAAGTCAGTGGCTGCACTAACTACTCCTGTGCTGAAGGGAGCCCTAAGCAAAGCACAGAAGGATTACTGGTCATTTGTCAATCTGTTCCCAAGCACGCAAAGCGCCCTACACACAGAACTCTGAATGCCTTGCTTGTGTCATTTTTGGGCATTCAGTGGTAACTGACTCCTCACCTGCTGCTTAGTGAAGCCCTTCTACAAGGTGCAGCTGTCCTGTAGTGACCTGATGTTCCTGATACACCTGATCTTCAGAACAGAGCACTAGAACTTACTGATGTGGTGCTGGACTTGGTGTTGTTTCCTCTTCCCAAGGTGTGCCAGCTGCCCCAAACCGCCCCATTGCTCAGGAGAGAAGCTGCACCTCTGTGATCCTTCGCTGGCTCCCCCCATCCAGTACAGGCAATTGCACCATTTCAGGCTACACTGTGGAGTACAGAGAAGAAGGTAAGTGGTGTGAGCTGTGCTTGCTGCCTGTGAGAGTGAGGACAAGGTAAGTTTCCTTTATGACACAACAGGTCCCAAAAGCATTCTTATCACCACTGGCATGCCTCTAGCTGTAGCTTACAGACCCCAAAGTCCAAGGCAGAAAGAAGCCCTTCTATCATCCAGTCCAACCTCTCATATATTACAGACCTTTCTGTTTCCTCTTAGAACAAGTGTGCTAAGCTAAAACATATCCATGAATAAGGCATCTTTTTATCATTTGCACTTTACCACCATCCTTTCTGGTGGGTGCTTCCCAGAAATGCAAAACCAAATCAAGCCTTCTTTTTTTTTTTTGATCTGGATAAAGCTGCAGATCCTTGCATACTTTTCAAGCTAGCTCTGAAATCCATTTGTTCTTAAATCCAACCATCCTTTTCCACTGAAGAATTAGCAAGATATTAAATGCACTGATTTCCCAATATGCACAGGCATGTGCTCTTGAAAAGGGCATTTGAAATGATTCACATCCCTATTTGCATTCTTTCTGCAAAGGTGTGAGGGTCCCTGGGCAGTAAACCTTGCCTTAGGTATATGGCCTCTGTTTTTTCCCCTTCATCCTTCAAAAAATCCTACCCCATTTTAGTAAGTGTGCAAACCTAATCATTCCATCATATTAATGCCTTCTCCTAGTGAATATTTTCCCTTGACCCTCACTGTGCCATCAGTGTGACTGGCATTTTTGTAAAAGAATAAAAGCTCCTTTATTAAGAACAACCACCAAAACAAACAGCAAAAAACCCCCCAGCAGTGTTTTCAGTATTCCTCCCACTTCAAAGGTAAAATTCACTCTTGTAAAACCAACCATGACCTTGTGAAACCTAGCAATCAGAATTTGTCCACAGGACACACAAAATAAATGGGTCATGGTAAATAACATAAAGGTAAAAGGCCCTGAACTTACTAAAATAGATAAAATTTTATGTATTCTTGAAGAAATCACCATCTGTGACAGGGCTCTGTGTTCCAGGGGTCCTTTTCTGTCCTCTGACCCTGTAGAGATGAGTAATTATTGCTCCTTTGGTTGCCACAGGTAAGGCAATGGCTGGGTTTGATAGGAGCAGAAATACATGACAGAGTCACACATTTCTTTGCTGCAATTCTGCTCATCTGCAAGCTGCCTGTGTTAAGCCTCAGAAAGCTGGTTCTCCTGCAGCTGCAGCTTTCACATATTCATCTGCAAAAGCATTTGGATTGCACTGACACCCTGTCTCAGCTTCATCTCCCTTGTGCATGGTTTGGGGGTTTTTTGCAGTATTTCTGCTACTGTTTCTCTCATAGCAGAGCTGTCATTAAACCAGCCCTCCCCTTCTGTCTTATCACACTGCCCTGAGACATCACTTGTAGCACGCAGCCACAGCTACAGTGCTGGAGAGATCAATTTGTCCCTGGGCTGAGCTTTTTCTATCATTATCAGTCAAATGGGGGGCATTTCCTTCTTTTCTCATTTAGCCAGATGGGAAGGTGGCTGCAACACAAAACAGCTTCCTGTGATCCATTTCTGGTTTAACAATCTGCTGTAACATTGCCTCTCAAAAACCCTGTAGATTTTACCCTCCCAGGGTACTACCTAAGCTGGGCAGAGAAAGCCTCAGCCCTGGGCTCACACAGTGAGCGTTTCCCTCAGCTCCCCTCCTCCTCCCTCTGTCCAACAGGCTCGCAGGTCTGGCAGCAGTCAGTAGCCTCAACTTTGGACACATACCTCGTCATTGAGGACCTGTCCCCAGGCTGCCAGTACCAGTTCCGAGTGAGTGCCAGCAATCCCTGGGGGATCAGCTTGCCCAGCGACCCGTCCGAATTCGTGAGGCTCCCAGAGTATGGTGAGTGGGTGCTGCAGGGTGGGACTGGTGCACACGGGAGCCCACCTGTGCTCTGTATGGTGTGTTTTGATAAAAACAGGGATCCTGGACCAACTGGGAATACAACAAAAAGCCTGGGAGATGCTCAGAGCTAGCTCCTGCCCCCAGAAAGGGTTTTCATGTCTTCACCTCCATCCAGGCTCAAAGCCTCCTGCTGCCACAGAGGCTATTGCAGATTCTGAGCAGGTCCCTGCTTTCTATCCCGAGACTATTTCTTGTCTTTATCTCTGCCCAACAGGCTCCATGTCCTGACTGCTGTCTGTCCTGCCTCCCCAGCCCAGCTGCAGGCTGCAATTCCACTTGCAAAATGTCCCTCCTTGAGCAATGCAGCCGGAATGGGAATGCTGTGATGGAGGCAATTCCCAAGCGCTCGGTGCTGCAGGAATTTGGGGTACAGCTCACTCTCAGTGGTGCTGTGAGCAGAGCCCACTTTTCCCCATGTTTTAGCAGCCCTGGTGTGTAACTAGGTCTGTGACTGGCTTGGACAGCTGGTGCTGGATGGAGCAAGAGCTCACACAGCATAGCTCTACCCCCTGTCTCTGTGGCCCTTTTCAGCCCAAAATTGCAAGGACGTATTTGAGCCCCCTTATCCATACCTTCCCCTGGGGAGCTCTGGCATTTAGTGGGCCAACACACTGGAGCTGTGTCTGAGCAGTATGAAACTGGACTCCTAGTGATAATGTTTCCTGTCTTAATAAGATAGTCTTACTAATTTTAAAATACGCTGTTTATAGTCCACAGCAAACTGTCTTTAACGTTATACCTTCTTGAATGTTCATTGTTCTCTCAAAGACTCTGCTGCCGATGGTGCCACTATTTCATGGAAGGAAAACTTTGACCTTGCCTACACAGAGCTGCATGAGATTGGGAGGTAATGTTAACCCTGCTTATCACTGCAATAACACACTCAAACAATGCTTGAAGCTTTTGCCTTGGTGGGGAGTTTGGATTACTTCTGTAGTTAGCTTGAAAACTGCTGCTCCTTTCAAACAGCGTTGCATATCAGATACTTATTAAAATACTGAGTAAATTCTGTTTTTCAAGATAAGTTCTGATTTGAGAATTGCAGCTTGGCAAACTGGTGAGCGATTAGGCAGCCAAATCTCTGGCAGTTGGTGTCTTCTCTGTCATCTCTGTTTTGAGATCCTGGTTTGAAGTCATGACAATTTACTGGTTCTGGATAAGCTTAACCTCAAAGACTGAGTTTGCCAAAACACTTGGCCGTGTGATTGACTTATCTTTGCTGATTGGGAGGGTGAGTTGAGCAGAGCCTAAATAGGAGCAGCACATGTTGTCAGCCCTTGGTGCTCTCCACAGATGACAGATAAGGGGCATGCAAATAATTCAGGTTAATGCCATTATTTCTTCAGCTCAGATGTCAGAGACAATTCTGGGGCTGAAAGGACGGGAGTCTCTCTAGTTGTGTAGAAAACAGGGATGTATTACTAACAGCTCGAGTTCAGCACATGGTTTCTCTGGGTAGTTTTACTTTCAGGAATGGTATTATGGCCTGTATGAGTTTCCTAAATGCTTTCCTGACAGCTTTTTTCTTAATTTCTTACTGTGTGTCTGAAAAACTGAGACAAAATGGTAGGTTAGTGATTATTTAACAAGGCTTTTCTTTTAGTTGTTTGAGAAAGTTTGGCCTCTTTAATAAAGCAGCTGGAGAAGGGAGATCCACAGCTAAATTAATAGGAGGTAGAACCTGTAAAAGTGGCAGCAAATTGAACCCAGGGGAGGTTGTTAGAGGGTATCAGCGTGGCTGCAAAAAGCCAAGTGACACTGTTTGCTCTCAGTGTTTGCTAATCCCCAAAGAATCTCTACACCCAGGGTAAGAGATGGAGGGGCTTTGTTGGAAAAGGTTATGAACAACTTGTTAAATCTGATGCCTTGTGAAATATTAATGTGATGAATCAAAAAAACCTTCGAAAATCATGCTGTTATTGCGCTAAAAACTAGGCATGATTTATTCATGAGGCCACTTCATTATTCTGTTTTCTTTGTAATTTCAGGGGTCGATTCTCCATAGTAAAGAAATGTGTCCACAAAGCCACCCGGAAAGATGTTGCTGTAAAATTCATTAGTAAAAAAATGAAAAAGAAAGAGCAGGCAGCACATGAAGCAGCTTTATTACAACACTTACAGCATCCTCAGTACATCACTATCCACGACACTTATGAGTCTCCTACTTCTTACATCTTAGTTTTGGAACTGTAAGTACAGAGCTTGGATTCAAGTGTCTGGGTAGGAATCACAGCCCTATTAGAGCCAAGCATAAAGATCACCCTGAGTTCAGCAGGGCAAAGGTTTTATTGGTTGTGATGTCAAATGAAATAGCCATTTTCTGCAGAGTTTCCACTGCCTTTTCTTTACGGTAAGTAAGATTCAGAGGGACAAATAAAACTGCTTTCTACTTGGGTGAAGCTTGGGTAATTTGTGCCATTGAAAAGAATCAGACTTACTTGGGCAGTTTTGTCCTTTTTACATTTGAGTAAAAGTGTTTCAGCTAGATCAAAGCCTACATCATTCTAATGCCTTTTGGTGAAAAGACCTGTGTAACAACCATGCTTGCCTTATACGGAGAAACAGCAACCAAACTCCAAAAGGCTTTGTTACGGTATATCCAACAAGGTATATTTGGCCTATTTGATTGTTTGTTTGTACAGATAAATAAACTAGGTGGAAAACTTTTATTGGGTTAGTTTTCCCACAGAAAATATTACCAGCTGAAAATGTCAGTGATTTTTTTTTTTCTGCATTATGTAACCAGCTCTATAAATAAATAGATGAATCCAAATAATTAAGAAGCTCTGTTTCCAAAGGGATTGTTTCTGTCTATTGAATCCGTCCTTAAGCAAATGAGTTTACTTTTAAGACTGTTGCTAAATTTGTCAAGGACTGGAGATAACAATTGAGGATTAATCATTCTACCACTTCCATGGCCTGCGGTACCTTGAGATGCCATTAAATACTCATCAGATCTTGCATTTCATTTTCCTCCCTTTTTTAGGTCACAAAGTTTCCATTGCAATTTTGTTTTCAGCTATTAACTGTTCCTAGAGATGCCATGTGACGTTTCATGCACAGGGTTTGGTTTGTTTGTAGGATGGATGACGGCCGTCTCTTAGATTATCTGATGAACCACGATGAACTTATGGAGGAGAAAGTGGCGTTCTATATAAGAGACACAATGGAAGCCTTGCAGTACCTCCACAACTGCAGAGTGGCTCACTTAGACATAAAGGTAGGAACAAAGGAGAATGATGCTGTTGTTCTGTGCCCTGGAACAGAGAGTTCCCAGCTGTACAGACAGGGAGGAGGTGCAGCCTGTACCCCAAGGAGATGATCACTAAATGCACAAGCTGTTGATCAGAGAAAGGAGTTACTGACCTGCAGCACCAGGGCTTTGCCTTCAGACAAGAAATGCACCTTTTTCCTTGATTCTTTGGTTTGTTCCCAAGGGCTTTCTGCATTTAATGAAGGAGACCGAGGATGTCAGAGAGACAAGAGTGAGATGTCACCTGCACCTGACTGAAGGGAAACTCTGAATAATTCTATGGAGTATGGTTTGGGCTCACAGTGTTCCAACTCAGCCACCAAGCTTCCCGAGCAGAGCTGGGTCATGCCCAGGCAATTCAGGGCAGGCCAGAAGGAGCCCATGTCCCCCTCATATCCACAGCAGTGCCCTGGGGAGCCCAGAGCAAGGGGAGGGAGGGTGCCAGGGAGCAGGAGGTGGGCAGGGCTGGCAGGGGCAAAGGAAAAGGAAAGCAGCACACTGCATTGTGCTGCAGAGCCTGAGAGGGGAACTGGGTGGGAAATACACCCAGGGAGGGGTTCGGAGGAAGAACAAAGAGCAAGTTGCACTGTGGAGAAGAAATTGGGGTATTCTCTAACGTCACACTCAGACTAGTACAGCTCGTACCTGCTTTTGTGAGCACACATGGCAGGAGGCACTGTACTGCCCTGGATTTGGCATTGTACTCCTATCCTCCCCAGCATCCCAGTTATCTTGGATGGCAGAGAGTTAGCCATTGAAGTTGTGATCAATTGTTTCAAGTTTTGTGATCTGCAACATTGATTCTGGTTGCCAGGGGTATCAGATAATCTATAACACTTTGCAGACTTAAACGACAATTAAAAATGGAGAATGAGGGATGAATTTAACTTTCCTTTGTAGTGGACAATCCAGCTTCAAGGAGATCTATTCTCATCTCTCCAAGCCCCAGGCATATCAGATGAAGTGATACTTTTGTTCTTCTGCTGCCTCTACCCCTACAAAAAAAAATCCATTTGTACAGGACCTTATGTGAGAATGAGACACCAAAGGCTAAATCATCCTGGTTTCTTTCTAGGAGATTGTTTGTATTTTTTGCTCTATTTATATGACCTGTCAAAAAGTAGGCGTTACTTGGAGGTAAGAAACTGCAGTGAATTCTCTGTTTGATCATAAGATACTTCCCAGAAACAAGGTGGGAAGCTAATTTTCTGTGACCTATTTGCAGTTCCCCTGAATGAGGGATGCTAAAAAAAGCACCTTCTGTTGCTAAGTGGGGAGCAGGAGATGCACTGGCAGGGACAGCAGACCTATCCACGGACTGTGTTGTCCCAGGATCCTGCTCGAGGATGTGTTGATTTTGTCAATAGAGACTGCATAAGAGAAGAGCATGTGGAGAGGCTGGAACAGACATGTAGTTAACTTAGCTTTATATATATATATATATATATAGCCATGAGGCAGCAGTAAAATATGCATGAGGATAAGGGAGAGAAAAAAAGATGTAGAAGGGTTCAAGAAGTAAATTCAGAAACCATCTCAGAGCCAACAAAGGAAGGGTAATCCATGTTAAGTCCCCAGAACAGAGTGTATAGGCAATGCTCAGTATCTCTCACTGAGAGAGAGACCTTAAATACTGAGAGCTGCTAAAACAGAGAGAAACCCACCTGGGATGAAATGTAATTTCACACAGGCTTGGCAAGCATGACTGTGTCCTGGTGCATATAGGGGCACACTGGCAGCTCCATGTCAACTGACAGCAACAGTAATGGCACACACCACTCCCTCCCAGGGTAGTGGGTGTAAAATTGAACATTAACTTCATGAAGAATATTTCTGCTGCAAGTTATGCACACTTACTTAGCCAACTGTCATCTGAACAAATGGAATCTAAATAAACTGATCAGATATATGTAAGTCTTATTGAAAGTTTTAGATCTGCCAGCACTCTTAATCTGTAGAGATTAGTTTGGGAAAATAAACTGTAAGTATTTGGGACAAAGTGCAAAATCCCAGTGTGTTGCCCTAGTGCAAAAGGAGATCTTGTCATTGTGACTGTGGCATTGATCTGAATTTAGAGCAAACAGCAGCTGAGCTGGTTCCTTATCATTTACTCTCCTATCTCTCCCTTGCACGTCTGATTAAATGCAAGTTTTGATTGGCTATTAAGCCTACATGAATCCTACATATTTTATTTACCAAAATATAGTTATGATTAAGTTTATATCATTATCTTTTCAACAGCCAGAAAATCTGCTCATTGATTTAAGAATCCCAGTGCCTCGTGTCAAGATCATTGATCTGGAAGATGCAGTCCAGATCACAGGTCATTACCATGTCCACCACCTCCTTGGAAACCCGGAGTTTGCAGCTCCTGAAGTTATCCAAGGCCTTCCTGTCTCACTGAGCACGGATATCTGGAGCATTGGGGTCCTCACCTACGTCATGTTAAGTGGCGTCTCTCCGTTCCTGGATGAAAGCAAAGAGGAGACTTGTATCAACGTGTGCAGAGTGGATTTCAGCTTCCCGCACGAGTACTTCTCTGATGTGAGTCACGCCGCCAGGGATTTCATCAACGTTATCCTCCAGGAAGACTTCAGGAGAAGGCCAACAGCAGCCACCTGTTTACAGCATCCGTGGCTGCAGCCGCACAATGGCAGCTATTCCAAGATCCCACTGGATACCTCCCGCTTGGCTTCCTTCATCGAGCGCCGCAGGCACCAGTACGATGTGCACCCGGTGCCCAGCGTCAAGAGCTTCCTGTTGAGCAGGATGAACCCGGGCACGTAGTGCCTCCATCCATGGCATCCGACGCTGCTGGTCCTGAGCCGGGTGCCGGGAGCGCCGCCAGGAGCAGGCAGATTGTCTGTACATATCTCATGTTCGGCGTTTGCGTTCCACAACTGCAGGGTGGGAATCACTGTGGACGTGGCAGTGGGACCAAGGCAAAGGGGGTGACAGCACTGGGGCCACGCTCCCTCTCTCGGGGCACGTGGTACTGTCACATCCACCGCCAAAAAAGAACTGCGGGAAGCAAACACCAACTGGGAACGAGAGCCAAAACTGCAGTTGCCTTAATCTTTGTGAGGCAGCCTTATAAGAAATCCTCTTGATCTTGCTGAACTGAATTCAAGATGTAAAAAAGATTAGGAGTAGGATAGTGGGGGGAGTGAGACCAGGCTGACCTTAGCACGTACTGCAGAACTGGACCGGTCAGTTTTTGCTGAAATCATTGCAAGCCTGCTCCAGGTTATCAGTCAGTTTTCTCATGCCCCATATGCCCAGGTCTGCCATGATTTCAGTGGGGACTTTGCCTGCATAGGACATGCAAGATCAGGCTCCAGTCACTGCTGGATCAGCTCCCATGGTGGCGTGGCTTAGGTACACTCGTGTTGCGTGGTAGTGCTCAGACCAAAATCCTCCATTATGCCCCTCCTTGGGCTTTCTGCTGTGTTAAGTCAATGTGCAGCACCTTTCGGAGCTACGATTAAGGCAATGAATTCATTGGAGCATACAGCTGGTTCTGACTAAGCACAATGGGACTATGGTGGGTTTTTTAAAAGCATTTTATACACATTGTACAGAAATCTTTTGCAAAACCTGTGCATTGAGAAAAGGCAGAGTCCAATTTTTGCAGTATCTGTAAACTAGATGACGATGGTGATGAAGACAATTTTTTCTATCACAGGTTTTCAGTATACATATATTGTATCATAGATATAAATATATATAAATATAGAGGATCCTCTTCCATTTCTAGCTTCAGAATTGCTTGGCCCAAAGTCCATCTAAGCCTTTCAGAGTGCAGTAGGAGTGGTGAGTTCATTCTTGTGCTTACAGCTTGAAAATCTTTTTCAGTGTTTAAGTATGTCATTTGTTTCATTTCCAAACTTGTAAATATCTCTCAGCCACCATTAGAACCTCATAGCCAAAGCATTCACAAGGATATTTGTATGTCTAAAGCCTAATTTGTAATAAAAAAAAATATTCACAATTAAAACATTTCTCTCTTGCAAGCCAAGTTGCAACATCATCATATTGATGTTACAGTGACGGAGCCAGCCTTAGATATAACCAACATAGGGAGTCTGTAGTGACAAATCAGCAGTTTGTAGGTTGGCCAAATCTTCCTTTCCAGAAATGGGACTGGAAGGGGAAACCAGCTGGGGCTTCCCCATCCTACTGCCACATCACAAAGCTATACAGCTTTGAGGGGTTACAATCAAATAGATTTTTTTCCCCTGGCATGCAGGGACTTTGTCTCGGTGCTGAGTACCATTTGTGTGCCTGTAATGGGAAATGGCAGTTGTTACCAAAGGTTTTCCTAAGGAAAAGGGCTTGATCTGACCATGTGTGCTCATATAGACTCTCTTGTAAGGGCGAGAGACAAATTTCATTTACCATCCAAGTAACTGCACTGTGAGCCTGCAGGAGCAAGCACTGTCTCTGCCAGTGGGCGGTGGAGATACCCTGCAAGCACTGTTAAATTCCCAGGGCTCTGATAGCCCTTTTTTGATCCACCTCCAAGCTCAGTTTCACAGCAGGGAGGAGACCTGGCCCTTCTCTTTGTGCTTGCTCTATCACTACACCGGAATGGTCAGTATTTTGTGTGTGGAGAAGAGAAGAGGCACAGCAAAAACCCTCAGTGCTCAGCACTGAGCGTGCGCAACAAAGACCAGCCCTTGAGATCGGGAAGCCACAGGCAGAAGGGTGAGCCCACGTGTCTCAGCAGAGTCAGAAGAGGTTCTGTGAGAGATCTAATACAGGGAGGGAGTTGTGGAAAGGTTTAAAAGAGACAAGTGTTCACAGAAGGTTAAGCTTTTCGAATCATCTAGAACCTATCTCCGTTCCTCTCTAGAGCAGCACCTGATTTTCTAAGCAATCCAGCAGCACCTCTCAGATAAAGACCAGACTCTCATCCTGAGCAACAGTGCAAAGTATGCAATTTCTTAGCAACTGAATACAGACAGCAGTCAAGGGGGGTCTTTCATTACCACCAGCCTCAGGTACTTTCTCACTACAGGACTGTCAGTAATTCTTCCTACTTGTCAAAGCTGGCTCTTTGTGCTGTGATTGTGCTGCCCTTAAAAAATGTTCGTGGAAGTGTGGTCTGTAAGACCCACAGCTTTTATTAGGTCCACAGGTACAGTTTAAGCCACAGGCTTTCTGCTTGGCATTTATACAAACAAATGCTCATGTATCATATGAAATTTGGGAGTTATTTAGCATTTTGTTTTCCTACCTCCTGCATTCATATGTCAAACAACAACAGCAGACACTTTGGATGCACAGCGGGGGAAAGCTGTATTGTTTAAGGTAATATTTAAGCCTCTCATTGCTATCAAATAACAGAAAAGAAAACCCAAAAGGCTGAAAGAGAGAGGATATATGATTAGGTATCGGTGCTCAGATTCAAAAAAGACTCCTTGTTGAGAGAGCTGGAGGTGCTGAACTCTGAAGATTTTGAGTGTTCTGGGTTTACTTTCTTTTGTGGTTTTGCTTTTTCCATATTCATGTTAGAACACCTCTTCCTGGACACCATTCTTCTTACAGCCCGTTCAGGAATACTTGAACCTGTCAGAACTTCCATATAACACTTGTGATTATCAACTGTTCTTGCTTTTGCCTGAATAATACCAAGTTGACATGCAATACTGCCATATGATAAATACGGAGGAAGTATTCTGACTTTGCTCTTTCAAAGTCT
This sequence comes from Melanocharis versteri, assembly GCA_013397845.1. NCBI lineage: Eukaryota > Metazoa > Chordata > Aves > Passeriformes > Melanocharitidae > Melanocharis > Melanocharis versteri. The sequence goes on along the minus strand of VZTG01006973.1, from coordinate 6,134 downwards.
TTTTAAGCCAACCTGTGGTGCCTCTGTGGATACAACAGGTCCTGTAACTCTGTTGAAAACTATAACTCCATTGTAAAGAGATTACAGAAGCTCAGTAAGCAGGCCTGGAGTGCACCCACTGGGTGAGAAGCACCACAGCCAACCCCCTGCGTAGCGTTCTCCAACCACTGGATTTTTTGGTGCATGAAATATTGTCTGTAACAAACAGTTTCTCAACGAAGCTCCCCAGAGAACATCTGACCCTGAGGGGAAGATTTCCACCTGCAGCTGTACCAGTCAGGGTGTTCCCAAGACAGCTGAGTGAAGGTGTGGTGGTAGCTGCACCCTTTAGCTTCTCCAGCAGCTTCCAGCCACCCAGGATGACCAACAGGAATACTGACAAGCGTGCACCACAGGCTATGTGTGGAGTGGCACTGTGCACACCATCGTCAGACATCTCCACAGTGCTCTTGGCCTGCTCTGACATCAAAGTGTGGCTCACAGTGTCCCCGGGTGTGGGGCTGGGTGGCAGGAAGGCAGCAGCCAAGGTGCTGGTGACGCAGAGCCCAGAGGATGCGGTGACATGGGGGGCTCCATATTTAGGATGGCTTCGTTTAATGAATGTGCAATGAGAAACTAACTCGCCTCTCGCTCCACTCCACTTGGAGCAGCCAAGCCAGGGCAGGAATTCTGCTGTCCAGTGTAAACTGCCAGCCCCCATCAAGTGTCGGGGCACTTGCTGCCCCGTGGAAGGCCCCATCTCCCCCCCATGCTGCCAAGTCCCCTGTGCATGGTGCTACAGGGGTGACACACAGCCAGTCCAGGGTTGTAGACTTCAGCGTTTTACAGCAATCCAGGCTTTAAAATTTATAAACTGTTTCTCTCTTCTCAGCGATACCAACAAGTTTTGTGTAGTCTTACTGCCCTTTCATTTTAAAAGACTATGGATTGGAGTTGTTTCAGTAACATGTATCTTTTTACTTCTACCTTAATGCTGAGACAAAGTCTGTGCCCTCAACTGACCCTGAGGCTGTGGCTTCAGTGGTGCTCGTGAGCACTTCTGACAGCACTATTAGGCAGGCCTGTGCTACAAATACAGTACACAAAGGCTGAATGCAGAACCACACGTTATAACCTGACTATATATAACCCTATTTTAATGCCCTTGCAATAAGGGGGCTCTGTCATGTAACCTAGGATAATATAAACTTCGGAGACAGATGTAAAGGCTCCTCTGTGCGTAAAAAGGTCTAACAGATAATTTATATGCACAGGGGCTCACCACCTTTTTTTGTTATTGTTCCTTTCACAGCAGAGGTGGATTCTCCTCTAACACAGGGCTTGGGTTTATTTTCGAGCTCATTCTCTCATGTCCCATCAGAAAATGGTGCTTTCCTAAGGAAAAAAATCCCATTTTACTAGGCTGACTGCACACTGCCATCAAGTGATGTACTCTCGTTCTGGGATCTGTATAGTGCTGAGTGTTTCCATAGCGTCAGGATGCTGAATGTTTGCTGTAACTGTAGTCTTTATTATGGAGCTAGTGAAAAACCAACATCTTCTCTACTCAAGCCATATTTCACCTTCATGTCCAACTTCTGATGCTGGTGCTTTTACTTCTCTTTCTACCAAACTGTTCAACACTGCTCTGCCACTGAGGTCAATTTGCTGATAACTTTTGGAAAGCAAATGCAATAGTAAGGGCAAAAAAAAAAAAAAAATTCAATCTAAGACTTTTTCACAGAGATAAGAGNCACACAATGTTGGTTTGTAAAGGCAGGTTTGTAAATATTTCCTTTGTAAGTCTAATCACTCATGTGTACTGTTGTGAGGTGACTACTTGCTGTCCCATGTTGTTGTTACTATACTGCAGTATATATGATCATCTACAGATGTAGCTTCGACCTGTACATCTCCCGTCCTTGCATTCCCATAAATAGAGTATACTAACGACTCCGTTTCTGGGCTTTTTTGATTAAATAAAATTATTCAGAGAAGACCGAGTCAGTCTTATTTCACACGTGTGGCATCATTCTGAGTGAGGCCTTGGAGACTCGGGGCTGGCTGAGGGCTTTATTCAGCTCATGTTTTCCCGGACGGATCTCTCAGGGAACCAGCCCGCGGGATTGTCACCCCGGCTGCATCCACCGAGCGGCCTTTTGGGAATCACCCCGGGAGCCGGCGCGGCGAGAAACCCTCGGGTCACATCAGACCCTCTGCACCGGCGGCTTCTGCTTTCCGGGGGAACGGGGTGACGGGAGAACCGGGAATCGTGGAGCGGGGAACGGGCCTCGGTGAGCAGGGCCGGGATGGCGCAGGGGATGTGGGACGGGGCACGCGGACCCCGGGGTGGCGCAGGGGGTTCCCACAGTGGGCAGGGGATGCGGGACGGGGCACACGGATCCCGGGATGGGGCACACGGATCCCGGGATGGCGCACGGGGTTCCCACAGCNAGGCTTCTGCTTTCCGGGGGAACGGGGTGACGGGAGAACCGGGAATCGTGGAGCGGGGAACGGGCCTCGGGGAGCAGGGCAGGGATGGCGCAGGGCGCAGGGGATGCGGGACGGGGCACACAGACCCCGGGATGGCGCAGGGGGCAGGGGATGCGGGACGGGGCACACGGATCCCGGGATGGGGCACACGGATCCCGGGATGGCGCACGGGGTTCCCACAGCGGGCAGGGGATGCGGGACGGGGCACACGGA
>VZTG01006972.1:25392-43305 GCA_013397845.1 Melanocharis versteri | reverse complement strand
ATCCAGGTTGAGGTAGTAGGTTGTATAGTTTAGAATTACACCAAGGGAGATAACTGTACAACCTCCTAGCTTTCCTTGGGTCTTGCACACTCCGGCGTGAGGAGCGACCACAAATCCTCAGCACTCTTTGCTCTGGACACGTGGAACAGGAAAGAAGCAGGTAAGACGAGCTGGAAAACCTTTTTATTTCCTTCTGCCTCTCTAGAATTATAGAACTGGTGGTTTCATCAGCGTTTTTCTACTTGTTGGTGCTGTGCTGTTGAGTTTTTAGCAAAGCCAGTGATGTTTGTCTTCCTTCATTAGCCCTCGAGCAGCGCGGTGCTAACGTTCCCAAAAAGCACCATGGCAACCTCTCCGTGTTCTTGCCTTCGTGGTCAGCAAGCAGAAGTCTCCAAAGGTAAAAATATCCTGGATTTTTTTTTCCCTTTTCCATTAGTCTTTGACTGGCTCGGTTAATTCTACACTGGGAGTTAAGCGAGGCTGGCGTTTCCAGATTTAAAGGGCTTTGGTGAAAGTACCTGGATCTGCAGAGCCCTCAGGAGAGCTGTTCCTGGGGAATATCCACCAGGGAATACACTCAGCTAAAATGGGGATTTTTAGGGGTTTTTGTACATTAAAGTTGGGTGTTTCAAAGGTTGGTGCATCAAATGTTTGCTTCTCCCTCACAGCAGTTTGGATGAAGGAGCTGTGGAACATCCCAAATGTTGTGGAGAAGCTGCGGGACCAAAAAACCCCACATTTCTGAGGTGTTTTACACATCTAAAATGCAGGGAATACACCCAATTTACCCAAATCCTCCTGAAATCCATGGGTTTATTTGCCTGAATATTGGAGACCTGAAAAACCCTTGAAACTCTCCTGAAGTTGGAACAGAAAAATGAACATTTTGACATTGGCAGCGCTCAGGGTTCAGGTCCTGGGGGGGCTGGGTGAAGGTGGTGGCCACAACTCTTGGGCAGGGCCCAGGATCTGAACTCAGATCTTTTCACTCTCTCTGTGAGTAATTCTGGCAAGGCTTTCTGAGTTCCCAGAAATAAGAGGCTCTGTCTCCTCCTAACCTTGTTCAGTTAGTGAATAAAAATAAAGAGCAGGCCCTGGGTTAATTTCATTGGGTTCATCTGGAAGTGTGAACATGATGATGATAGTTCAAGGTATCTAAATAACCCAGAAAATTGGGGTTTTTTTTCTGGTAAAATGGCCCTTAAAAACTTGAATATCTGCAAATCCCTGTTTGCTGAATGCGAAGAGAAGCTGTGAGGGTTACTCAGGGCTCACTTCTGAGTTATTCCAGGAGTGGATTAGTGGGATTTTATCCCATCTTGCTTTCAAAGAGGTTACAGATATCACTGCCATGGTTTATAGCTCTGCAGCTCCTCAGGACAAGGAAAGGATCTGGGATAACAACGCTGCTTCTGTGTTTCAGGAAGGCACATGCCCCAAACACATGCAGGTAGTTAAAAAATGAGGAATCTTTTTGGCACGTCCTAGGCACTACCTTATTTCCCCCCCATAAATCTTTTTGCAGATGGAAGTGCAAATTTTCAGCTGCATTGATTCCCATCCAACGCCGAGCTTTTTTTCCATGAGAGTTGGGTTTTTTAACCTGTTTGGGACTTCTCTAGGAGCAGCTTTGTGAAAAATCCCAAATAAGAACAGGCTCTTCTTCTTTTTTTTTTTCGGTGGTAACATTTCAGATTTGCTCTCAGTTTTGCACACTCAAAACTTCACGAGGTTCAAAGGTAGTGATTATTTAGAATAATCCTGTCAAACGCAACTTTATGTTAAATTTGTGAGATGTAAATGAAAAGATCCACCCCGCTCCAAAACCCAAGGAATCATAATTAAAAATGAGAATGGTCAGTGGTGGGCATAATTCAATGTGCATATTTTTCCTCTGAACAAAGCAGCATTCCAGCTCTCCCCCTGATGAGAGGAATGTATTGTCAATTAATTAGACTCCCATCATATGTCCTCGGATGCCCTTCTATCATATGCCTTCCATATGTCCTTGTGTCATATGCCTTCCATATGCCCTCTATGTAATTAAGCTCCCATCATATGGCTTCCATCATGTGCCATTTAAGTAGATTTCCAGGAGAACGTGGCAGTGTTACAGTTCTGGACCTTTTGCAACGAGGAAAGGAACAACTCAGGAGCTGTAAATGAGGAGAGGAGGAAGCAGAAAGGAAGGTGGCTCGCCCTGAGCGGTGCCTTTAATTGCCGGGTTTGTTTCTCTCAGCTCGAGCAGTGAAGGCACAAAAGTGTCCTGTTTTCCTTGGGTTCCATTCCCGGTTTTTATTCAGTTCAGCCTGTGGATAGCCAGAGAGATAGCGGCTGTTTCTCAGGGAATGTTTCCTCTGGAATGTGGAATGAAAAGGAAACAATCCACCTCCCAGAGCAGCGTTCGTGCTGCGATAGCGAAATGTAAACTTCGTCCTTGTTTTGGGTCCCTGAACCAAAGTGAGGGACCAGAAACAGCCTGGGGAGGAATCCATGGAGAGGAGGTGGCACACTCCACTTCCATCCCTGTTCTCCCTCATGGACCACGGCTGGGGAGGGCACTGAGCCTCTCCTGGCACGGGGAGGGCTTGGGAGATAAAGCCCAAGCAAAAGAGGTGAGATGGATTCCAAATTTACTGGGACTTGTTAGGGAAAAGACCAAAAATAGGCACTGATGCTTACATGTGTAATGAAGGAAACTGCAAAAATCTGAGGAATTATGAGGTCTTGGAATGGTTTCCAATGAGAGGACAGCTCGTTTGCCTCATGTGCAGTTGTGTCTCTGTGCCTCCTTCTTCCCAACGACTTCTGAGACTCTTTTCTAATCCCAATCAGACCCGACAGAAGAGCAATGACTTCCGAGGGTGTTCTGCTCCAGCTTTGCAGGAATTGCAGAAATCCCAGCCAGGCACCCAGAAATCCCAGCCATGCACCCAGAAATCCCAGCCACATATCCAGGAAGGAGGCTGAAAGGACAAAAGAGAAGGTAAAATAATCATTTGTGCTGAGATAGTTTAAAAATTCAGAGCATTTTGCAGCATATCCCAGTTTACCTGGACTGAATGACAACAGTTCAAACTCCCACAGGCTGGGGCCCAGTGTATCCTTAAAAACTTTGTATTCCAGCTGCTAGAGCATGGTAAAACCCAATATTTGGATGTGCTCTGCCTAGATTAAATCAGTATTGACCGAAAAATCATCCTGTATTTGCTGTGTAGGCATTCTGCCCTGTTTGTAATACAGGTGGCATTCCTGAGAGACAGGTGACAGCTCTTGCTCTGGCTTAACCTTTAATTTTCAGCTCAATCCTCATTTAAATCACACACAGAAAATACAACCAGCCCATCGGAAAGCTTTAGGTCATTAGGGAAATGATTTGGGAAATATTTTGTGGTCTTGCACCATCATTAGTTTGCCACAGTTGTAAAGTGCATATTAAGGGAAGCTTTTAAGCCTCTTGTAGAGCACCACTGGAGTTATCTGCCCAGAATTGCTACTCAAGGCTGGTATTCTGAAATATTTTATTCTTCTGGCTTGCTGGGCAGCAAGAAAATCCTCAAAGTGGTGCTCATGGCAGATTTTCTTTCGCTTCTGTGTTCTCACATGGCTGTGATGCTTGTGGAAGATGAAACTTCCACCATTAGAGGGATTTTTTCCTTCTTTTTTCTATTTCCACACCCAGCTGAAACTGTGCTGCCACCCTCCTCAATCAGATGCATTAAGTACAGTCAAATTTGTACATAAAAGTTCTGTAAGGGCTGGGATGAGATGGAGTGGAATGCCAGAATGACTCATTGTTTAATGAATAAGGCCCTGAGTGTTCTATTGATGCCATTTCTAAATCTGTGGAAAATGTATAGAATTCCTGTCATAACTGGAATTCCAAGCACAGCAACCTTGGGAGCTAAATGATGATGATGATGATGATGGGATTCTGCATGAGTTAATCTGGGTTCTGACACGCTCCTGCCTGAAAGCTGCTCAGACAGTTAAAAATAAGACAATTTCATCCCCCAGACTCAGAGAAGCTCAGAAATGCTGCTCCTCACGCCTTTGGGAATGCCAGGAGAGGGAAGTTCTCTCTCTGTGCGTGTGTGTTGGAGTTTAAAATATAAAATTTTAATCTATAAGGGACACAGATGTCCTTTCAGTGAGATGGGGACATCGATTGCAATGCTCAGTGGCAGGATGAGCTGGTGGGGAGCAGCTCAATATTTGGAAATGAGCAGTCTGAGGCCACAGCAGAGATGGGAACTCCCATCTCTCCCTTTGAACCAACTCTTTCCTTCTCATTCCTGCTCTTCCCCCTTCATAGCTTGGGGATTTAGGTGTGACACCAAGCTCAGCATTTCCAGTGTGAGTTTTTGGGATAAATTCTGTGCCCACTCAGGCTTCAGTCAGAGACAAACTCATAATTGTGCTGTTGGACCAGCAGGGTTTGAGCAATAAAAGCAAACTGGAACAGAAAAGAAATCTCATGTCTGGAAATTTCCTGTAGCAGAGGAAGATCCGAAATATTTGGGAATACACCCCCCTCTTCCTTTTAATTTGTTCTTTAAATAAGACAAAACTCCTGCTTGCCCTGACTCTGCTGGTGCTCCAGGCAGTCCCACTTGCATATATTTAGATTTATACATTCAAAATATAAAATGTATTCTCCCCGAGCAAATAATCTGTGCGTGCTGTAGGGTGAAATGATCCTCTGTGCAATGTCATGGCCCTGTTTCCTGGTGAAATAAGTTCAAGAATCAGGTTTCTGGGGCAGACATGGAAAGCAATTGAAATTCTTCCTTCTGTCTTATCAGCAGTGGCTCCTCCTTCTCATCATCTCCAGTCCAGACCCTTTTTAAGAATCATTGAATTCTTGATGGGCAACTAGACTTTGCTGCTTGTTTTTCTTGTAGCCTGTAGATTTATAACTCAACCCATGAATTTGATTTTATATGAACATTTTAGGCCTTGTTCCTCATAGAAAATGGGAGTGGATAAGCCCCTGCTCAGCATGAATGTGAAACTTTTGGGTCTAAAGACAGAAAAGCAGCACAGGAGCTGTTCCACCAAATCTGAGGGGACAAAAAGTGGCTAAAAAGGTGCCAGCAAAAAGCAGAGAGAAATCTGAAACAGATGCAGTGAGCCGTTCCCATCAGAAAGGAAAAATCCAAGTGGATGTTCTGAGGGAAAGAAAGGATGAGGAGGGAGACTGGGAATCTCAGTTTCACAAAGTGAGTGCAAGGAGATGTGTAGTGAAATTAAATAGTGACAAATTGAGAATGTTTTATAAAGCAATTCTTTCTCCACCAGTATTTAATTAAAAAAAGGAACCTAATTGCTTTTAGAAGTTAATGGGAACTTTGCAAGTCTAGAACAGAGTAGATACTTATGTTTTTAATAACCATACATAGAATTATGGGCGTTCATTGTAATAACTTTGGAACTGAGCTTGGACTCCATAAGGTTTGGGATGAAAAGCAGCAGCTCAAGAGCAGGGAAAATCCAGTGGGAAGGGCAGATTTGGGCTGTCCAAAGCTGCTAATTCTGGTCACTGTTGGGGGAGGAATGTTGGGAGAGTCTGGAGTGTGGCCCAGGCCGTGGATGGCTCCTCTGAAGGATTGAGCACAGAGTTTGCCCCTGGCAAATAAAAGTGAAGGCGTGATGGATGTTTGTCCTTCTCGTGGGCTCACGGGCTGAACAACTGCAGTGTTCATGGTAATTATTCAAATATGTGGGCCCTGAGTAATTCCTGTGCGGTGGGAATGAGAGCAGAAGAAGGGGAGTGACACCCAAGGCCAGGCAGAGCATCACTGAGGGCTGGGTACAAAACCCAGGTCAGTCAGGCCACAGATCTGCGCCTAAACACGGGCTGTGCCCTTTCCCTCCTCAACAAGTGAATTTCTTGGAAGCCTGGCGTTAGCAGAAGTAATAAAAGTTTCAGGATCAGTGAGGGCCGCACCTGGCTCTGCTTTCACCCCCTTTTCCAGCGTGAGGTCACTCCCGAGCCATCCTGGCTGGAGATTTGGGGTGCCCAGCTCAGGCTGGCACCAGATTTGGGGTCACCATAACCCCTGGCGAGTGCAGGCAGCCCCTTTGTGCTGCTCAGCTTAAGTGAGGTTTAAGGAATTGCTGCAAGCAGCAGGTCAGACCCATTCCCGGATTCATGGCGCTGCCGTGGCTTTGGTGAGAAGTTTGTTTTGCCCGTGNTGTGCAATGTCATGGCCCTGTTTCCTGGTGAAATAAGTTCAAGAATCAGGTTTCTGGGGCAGACATGGAAAGCAATTGAAATTCTTCCTTCTGTCTTATCAGCAGTGGCTCCTCCTTCTCATCATCTCCAGTCCAGACCCTTTTTAAGAATCATTGAATTCTTGATGGGCAACCAGACTTTGCTGCTTGTTTTTCTTGTAGCCTGTAGATTTATAACTCAAGCCATGAATTTGATTTTATATGAACATTTTAGGCCTTGTTCCTCATAGAAAATGGGAGTGGATAAGCCCCTGCTCAGCATGAATGTGAAACTTTTGGGTCTAAAGACAGAAAAGCAGCACAGGAGCTGTTCCACCAAATCTGAGGGGACAAAAAGTGGCTAAAAAGGTGCCAGCAAAAAGCAGAGAGAAATCTGAAACAGATGCAGTGAGCCGTTCCCATCAGAAAGGAAAAATCCAAGTGGATGTTCTGAGGGAAAGAAAGGATGAGGAGGGAGACTGGGAATCTCAGTTTCACAAAGTGAGTGCAAGGAGACGTGCAGTGAAATTAAATAGTGACAAATTGAGAATGTTTTATAAAGCAATTCTTTCTCCACCAGTATTTAATTAAAAAAAGGAACCTAATTGCTTTTAGAAGTTAATGGGAACTTTGCAAGTCTAGAACAGAGTAGATACTTATGTTTTTAATAACCATACATAGAATTATGGGCGTTCATTGTAATAACTTTGGAACTGAGCTTGGGCTCCATAAGGTTTGGGATGAAAAGCAGCAGCTCAAGAGCAGGGAAAATCCAGTGGGAAGGGCAGATTTGGGCTGTCCAAAGCTGCTAATTCTGGTCACTGTTGGGGGAGGAATGTTGGGAGAGTCTGGAGCGTGGCCCAGGCCGTGGATGGCTCCTCTGAAGGATTGAGCACAGAGTTTGCCCCTGGCAAATAAAAGTGAAGGCGTGATGGATGTTTGTCCTTCTCGTGGGCTCACGGGGTGAACAACTGCAGTGTTCATNCTCACGGGCTGAACAACTGCAGTGTTCATGGTAATTATTCAAATATGTGGGCCCTGAGTAATTCCTGTGCGGTGGGAATGAGAGCAGAAGAAGGGGAGTGACACCCAAGGCCAGGCAGAGCATCACTGAGGGGCTGGGTACAAAACCCAGGTCAGTCAGGCCACAGATCTGCGCCTAAACACGGGCTGTGCCCTTTCCCTCCTCAACAAGTGAATTTCTTGGAAGCCTGGCATTAGCAGAAGTAATAAAAGTTTCAGGATCAGTGAGGGCCACACCTGGCTCTGCTTTCACCCCCTTTTCCAGCATGAGGTCACTTCTGAGCCATCCTGGCTGGAGATTTGGGGTGCCCAGCTCAGGCTGGCACCAGATTTGGGGTCACCACAGCTCCTGGCGAGTGCAGGCAGCCCCTTTGTGCTGCTCAGCTTAAGTGAGGTTTAAGGAATTGCTGCAAGCAGCAGGTCAGACCCATTCCCGGATTCATGGCGCTGCCGTGGCTTTGGTGAGAAGTTTGTTTTGCCCGTGTTTGAAGTGGCCTCTCCTCTCCTCTGACAGCAAACCGCAGCCGTGGTGGCATCGCAGCGTGGCTCGGAGCGGGGTCTGCAGCCTGGCAGCTTCCCCTGGGCTCTGCACTTCCTCCCACAAAGGATGGGGAGGTGGGGTTTTAAAAGGAGAACGAGGAAGGGAAGGGAAAAACAGGGGGGAAATTGGAAGGGGAGAAGGGGCAAACAGGATGGAAATTGGAAGGAAAGAGAGGAAAACAGGGAATTGGAAGGGAAGAAAGGGAAAAACAGGAAGGGAATTGGAAGGGGAGAAAACAGGGAGGAAATTGGGAGGGAAGAAGGAAAACAGGAAGGAAATTGGAAGGGGAGAAGGGGCAAACAGGATGGAAATTGGAAGGAAATAGAGGAAAACGGAATTGGAAGGGAATAAGGGAAACAGGAAGGAAATTGGAAGGGAAGAAGGGAAACAGGAAGGAAATTGGAAGGGAAGAAGGGAAATCTCCATTGCTCTCTGCTGCAGATCTACAGCTGATTTTAGAGAGTGCCCTTCCCTTTTGAAGTGGGAAAGGAACTTATTTTATAAGAGCCCTGAGATTTCTCAGTCACGTGCTTGCCTTCATTTGCATGTGAGAGTAATTATTGAATGAGGAGTTAACCAGGGGAGGTGTTAATGGAAAAAATACAGTCAGTGTCCAGTGCATTCCACGTTAGTAAAGATGTAGTGAGGCTGCTGAATCAGGGCTGTTTGGAGGCTCTAGATTGAAGTCACTGCTCAGAAATACAATATTTATTTTTATATTAATAATATATAACACAATAATTTTATAGCGTAAGAAAATATAGTTTATAATGTATAATGTTATGAATATAATATTTATAATATTATATCAATTTTTATGTTTAGTTTATTACTCAGCTCTAAGCAACAGGGAACTCTCAATCCATTCTCAAGTCAAGGGTTAAATGTTTAGTCCATAAATTAGTGCTGGGCATCAAGAGAAATCTGCTTGACATCTGAAATCACAGGGAAGGTTTATTCTCTGCAAGAAAAAAATCCTCTCCAAATTATTTAAAGCCTCTATCTCTGGGCCAGTGTTTGCTCTTGCTCAGGAGTGACTTTGTTCACTCAGGATTTTCCTCTTTAAAGGGAGCTGGCTCCTGGGCTAAGCTGCAGAGGAAATGTTTCCAGGTGCCATTCCCATGGATTCTGCTCTGGATTTTGGTTATGGAATCGATGTCATTTGTCCCCTCCCTGTCCCTGAGTCAGCTCACAGTCAAGCTGTGGCAGTGACACTCAAGCCTGTCTCTAACAGCATTGCCTTGAGCCCCAGGAGTGCTGAGTTCTGCTGTAAATTCACGTTTTTGTTTGCTTCTTACTCTGAAACCTCTGTGGGTTCAGAATCCCAGGACGGTTTGGGCTGGAAAGGACCTTAAAAATCATTTCATTCCACCTCTTGCCATGGGCAGGGACACCTCCCACTGTCCCAGGCTGCTCCAAACCCTGGCCTTTGACACGGCCAGGGATCCAGGGGCAACCTCAGCTTCTCTGGGAAACCCATTGCAGGGCCTCCCCACCCTCCCAGGGAGGGATTTATTCCCAAAATCCCATCCAACCCTGCTCTCTGTCAGTTTGAAGCCATCTCTGGGATAACAGCGAGCACAAAACCAACCTCCCCTTCGCCTGGGTGGCTGAGGGAGGTTTAAAAGCCCCAAACAGGACAGAAGTCCCTTGGGAAGCTCCAGGATTGTACAGCAGCTCCCTGCCTGCCTCCTGCCACACTGCATCACATCTGAGAGGGGCTTTTTGCATTATATATCAGCAGAGGTTTGTCCTCAGATACCCTCCCCTGCAGAAGACCATTTTTAAATCTTTAATAGGGCATTAGAGCAATTTGCCTGTGATTTAGCTCTAAGTGGGCAAGGAGAGTGGTGACAAACGAAGCCGGGAGGCCCTGAAATTCTTTGAATATTCCATGTTTTCCTGGAACTGTGGGGAAGAGGCTGCCAGAGAGGTCTTGGCAGGTTTTCTAGGTGGCTGGCCAAGTCTGAAGCAAACGTGGATGGTTAACAGGCTAATGCAGCTCTGGTTCCAAGCTCAGACGTATAGAACATACGTTTTTATTTAAGAAATCCCACCACATGGAGGAGCAAATGTAGTGCTAATATATCCTCCTGCAGGAAAATGGCAAGGGGGAAAAACAGTGTCATCTTGCCACGGTGAAATAAAGGTTCTTCTGCCCTTGCTTTTTAGGGACTGGGGCTGTCAGCTGAAGGAAATGAAATCCGGTGGCTTTCCCACGAGGGCCCCTTATTAATCAGGAATGGCTTATAGAGCAATAGTTTGTGTCTGAGGGAAGAGGCAGAAGTTGTTCAAAGAATGGATTTCCGTTGCCAGATTGACTTTTTGTTGTTGCCATGCGAGTAATTAAAAGTGGCAATTAAGCAGGAAAGTGATCAAATAATCACTGGGGAGCTGCTGCTGCAGTGGGCTCCGTGTGGACGAGCAGCTGCAGCAAGGAGCAGGGACCCCCCATGTGGGTCAAACAGTGAGAACCAGGCTGTGAGTGGATTATCCCAGGTAAAGGTGGGCTTGGGAGGGGTTTCTCTGGGAATTGGTGTTTCCTGTGGGAAACACGAGTTTGGATTTCCTGGGGACACCAGGTGGATGAACTCCTTTTAATCTCGTCCCTTGCTCATGTGCAGCTCACGGGGCTTGTCTTGTTTTGTTATTGATGGGGCAAAGACTGTGCACAGCCTCTACCTTTCGAGTGAAACCATTTATTTCTCTTTATTAAGCCCTTGGTGCAGGCCCAAAAGTTCTGCTGTGGGCTCCCTGTGGGGTCTGGGATGAGTCACTTATTTTCTTTTCTGCCTCTAAAACAGAGGTCCTTGTTCCTCCTCAGGAGAGTTGTAAAGGCAGAGGAGCTGACCCTGCGTGAGCTGTGCAGAGACACTCACGTTGGAATTGCAAGGATCACACTGGAAAGAAACGTTTCTGATGGACTGTCTGGGTGCTGACACCTTTTTCAGCTTTGTAGAATTACCACTGATTAGATTCCTCATCTAAAACTATTTTTACGCAATCAACTCGAGAACGTTACTATGACAAATTAAAAACCCTAAGTAACGTGATTTATCGTGATAGTAAATAAGCTGGAATTCCGATTTTTCTGCCTGCTTTCTTCACGTAGCATCTCCTGGAAGTGCTCTAACGCTGCCTTTCTGCGTTGTAGCCAGGAGGAGCCGTTTGGGGTGGAGCAGAGCCTGCAGTGAAGCCATGCAGAAGTGCAGAGGGGCACCGGGAGCTGCGCCTGCCTCCCGCTGCTATTTCTGGCACGCCGAGACTGAGCAGCGTCTGCTGGGCCCTGCGTAAGTCCTGACATTCATTCTGTCTGTCACATCCCTCTCCAGACGTGGCTCCCTGGTTTTTAATCCGCTCCCAGCACCCGTGGAGGGGCTGGGCACGAGCTGGGGTGTGAAGCTCTCTGTGTGAGCTTCCACCATGGGCAGAATTCCCCGCATGAAGAGCCCAGAACTTTGATTTCTTTATCACCAACACCACAATATCTCAGCATCCTGGAGTTTCCCCTGTGAGGAGAGATCCCTTTCCCTCAGGAGTTTGCTGCTTGTTTTTCTTATATCCTGTAGGTTTATAACTCAAGCCATGGATTTTAGTTTTTATGAACATTTTAGGCCTTGTTCCTCCTATAAAATGGGAGTGGATAAACCCCTGCTTGACACTAAAGGGAAATTTTCAGGTCCAAAGACAGAAGGACAGCACAGGAGCTGTTCCACCAGACCTGAGTGGACAAAAAGTGGCCAAAAAGGGTGGATAAAGCAGGCAGGAAAGAGGAAGGGATGGAGAGATTCAGGGTCTCCCTGAGCACGTGGAGCAGCAGGGTTGGGAATAGGCTGGGAATCCTCCCTGCTGGTTTGGGATTCCTCTGGCTCTGTGCCAGCTGCTGCCTGTCCCCGTGCAGGGAACGGTGCCTTGCACTCACCACCAGCTGGAGAAAATAGTTTGGTGTCCTACTCTTGGGTTTCACTCTTAAACAGTGGCTGGAACAGGTATTTTTTCCTTGCCAGAAACGTTTTGGGGTTTTTTTTTCTTCTTGAAATGGTGTCAGCTGTAGTAATAGAAAACCTGGGAAAGATCTTTTTGTTTCATCTTTAAATAATTCCACCCTCTCTTTAAAAAGAAAGCGGTGCTGGTGAGAAGGGTGAGGAGTCTGACAGGAGGTCTGGGGGTGTTGAAGAATTCCTGTGCTTTGGGGTTCCTCAGGTCCCTCTGATCTCTCAGGGCTCTTCCCAGACATTAATTAAGGCTCAGGGTCCCAGCTCCTTCCTTGGGTGCAATAGTTGTGTTACCAAGGATCGGAAATCCGCAGCGAATTCCTGGAGGAGATGGGAGTGGATCTGTGGACTGCAGCTCTCCAATCTGGGAATTGCAATCTTTATTTTCCACAGTGACCCCAGCACTCCTTCCCTACTGAAATACATTTCATTCCAGCTCTTCTCTCAGTCTCATGGATCTCTAATGTAATTTTTCCACTTTTCCTGCCAGCTCAGATTCCTAAAATGTCCCTAACTTTCTGCAAGTTGAGGTTCAGCAGTTTAACTGAACAGCCTCAACAGGTGTTATGTTTACTGGCTGTTTCAGAAAAAAAAAAGAGAAAAAGAGAAAGATTTGATTGAGGGACGCCACCTTTTCGTGCAATGATTCTGTTGGAATTTGAATTAAAGTTTAAAATGCGGCCTTGTAGGTTAACATTTTCATACAGCTCCGTCTCTTAGTAACTGATGTATTTCAAAATTTGCCAGATTTCAGTGTGAAACCTCAAATCTTAAGAAGTTTTATCCCCAAACCAGGTTAGATTTATCTGAAATTGCAGTGAGATTCTTGGAGCTTTTGTTATGTTCTGAATTAATCGAGTCTTAAACTTTTGGTGGCCCTGAATCCACGTGAAATCTGAGGGGTTTGGGTGCTTTATGTGAGATGGAATTGACAAATCATGCAGGAGGGGGGTAATAATTCTTTGTGTGACTCCATCCACGTGACTTTGAGCTTCACCTTGAGTTTTAGTTTGGTTAAATCCATTTTGTTTTAGGAGAACTCGGGATCAGGGTGGGTTGGTAACCCCCCATAGACAAAACACAAATTCTGGGTACAGTGTTCCCACTTCTGTGATTTTGGATGGAGCAGTCTTTGTAACCTTTCTCTCCAAATCCCTCTGGGACATTGGCTGACCTTTTGTTGAATTCTTCCCTTCTCCCTAATCCTGGGTTTCAGTTCATGCAGAGTCCCAGGGCCCTTCCCACTGCCTCATTTTCCTTTTCCCTTGCTTTACACCCTGCGGGATCCAATCACTTTATGGCTTTCTCACCTTTATTATTTCAATTTTCCCTGTTTTCCAGGGATGGGTGGAGTTGGAGCTCAAGGAGAACTTGTTGGGAGAACTGGGGGGTGGGGGGAAAATCCCACCACCACTTTTTAGTGCTTGGGGGAGGCAAAACCTGTTGTTTTGGAGGGGAAGGTTGCTGGGTGAAAAGGATTTGGTGGTGGTGAAATGGGACTGAGAGGATTTTGAACCACACTCTGTCCTCTCTGTTGAATACCAGGGGATCAGATGAGGGTGACAAAACCAATCTGGACACTGCAGCTTCTTCCAAGAACTCACAACCCTCCAGGGACACGGTAAGTGTTGTCCTGATGGTTCTGTATTTTCACAGGATATTGATTTTATCAGTGATTTGGTGTGGAATTGTTCTGCAAAACCGTGAGGCTCAAATTAGAACCGTTTGGTTGTCAAGAGCACCGTTCTGGAAATGTCCAGATCATGGCACCTTAGCCCAGTTTTGCTTTCCACTCTGAATTTTACCTTTCCTCACATCGTTGGAATTCCGAATTTCTATTAATGAATGCTTTTTCCTCCCCTGGAGGCATTTTATTAATTGGGAAACTATTCTCATATATGCTGTCCTTACAGCTGAGCTGTAACCATTATTGTAAAGATATTTCCTAAATGATCTCTGTCCACTTTGACCAGAGTGAAGCTATTGACTGGTCTCTAAAAGGCCTCAAGGTTTTATAGTTAATGCTGGAGTCCCTAAAGCTTCCTCCCTGGCTGAACATCCTTTCTCCTGTGTGTCTTCCCCTTTGAATTGCTAATTCCAATTGATCTGAGGAAAAAAAAAAAAATTGCAATAGTTTGTATTTACTCTACTTTCTGCTATAACAGCACCTACCAAGGTCTCTGCTTCCTTTGATCCTGTCTCCATGATTAAATTCTTTCTTCCTTTCTGTTTTCCAGCTTCTCTCTGCAAACTTTCTTTCACTCCATTTCTGCAAGAATTTCCTGCCAACCGTGTCCCTGAGAGGATTAGTGGAGGGGATACCAATTTTATTTATATTTATTTATAAATGGACTGCAGAGACTTGGCCCCTTTTTAAACATGAGAACAATTTTCAGGCCTCTTTCAGTTGTGGTTATTTCACTCCAAAAAAAAAAAAAAAAACCAAAAACCCCAAACCCAACAAACCGCAGAACAATAGAGAAATACGAGAAGTTGTGGAAACCCCTCAAACTTTCTCTGTTTAAATTGTGAGTTCCTGGTGGTCACAGGGCCAGGTGATTCTGCCAGTGGTGGATTTTTTGTGTAGTGCCTGGCCCAGAGCACCAAGATGAGTTAAATGCAAAGCTGGGATCAAATCAAACAGAATGACACCTCTATTTTATTTTTTTTTATTTTTGCCAGCCTGGAGGCCTTGAACATTTTGGAATTTGAGTCCTTGCAAAACAGGCTTGCTGGACTCCAGTAAATGAAGTGTCCGGATGTGGGTGGTGATTCATAAAAGCAATTAAAAGAGGAAAGTGCTTTTCCTCTGAGCGTAATGTCTTGGTTGGAGGATGTCCTTAAGTGAGTGTGAAGTGCTCAGGCAGTGGTCAGGGGATGGGGGCTGTTGAGTTCCAGGTCACGGGTCTGTTTCCAGCACACACTTCTTTACCACGTAGTGCTGCTGGTTAACATTTTTTTCAGAGAGTCCCAGAGCAGTTGGAGTGGGAAGAGAGCTCTGGAGATCACCCAGTCCAAGCCCCCTGCCCAGGGGAGCAGGGGACACAGGGACACATCCAGGTGGGGTTGGGATGGCTCCAGACAGGGAGAATCCAAAACCTCCCCGGGCAGCTGCTCCAGGGCTCTGCCACCTCCGTGGGAAGCTCTTCCTCAGGCTGAGGTGGAACTTGTTGAGTGTTACTTTCTGGCCATTGCTCCTCGTCCTGTCACCAAAACCAGTCTGGCCCCCTCCTCTGACACCTGCCTTGGGGATATTTGTATGGATTTAACAGCTGAATCTTACTTAGTTCCTATTTCAATATAGTTCCTGTTTCTTCCTCCTTAAATTTGAGGACAATCCTCCTGAGGATGCAGCTTTTTCCGTGGGAGAAATGTGGTTGTGACAGCGTAAATATTGGCAGTGACGGATAATTGAAACTCACCAAATATGATTTTTCCCCACCCCCCAGTGCAACTCCCTGGCATTTCTGACCTTCCCCAAGCGCAAAACCCCCCATTTGTACAGCTTTAAAGCAGATTTTCCAGGAGCAAGGCTGAGCTTGGCTGGAACACGATGGAGCTTGTTGCTGTACACAAGGATCCACTAGCACGGCCGCATGACCTAGGCGAGGAGCAGACCCCGAGGCACTCCCTAAAAACTTCCTACATGGCTTTTCCAGCCTTCCCGACCCTCCTGGTGGCTGGTAGGGATGGTTGTCAGGCTGTCCCAGAGCAGGCACTGCCAGTCTCGCTGCCTTCTCCTGGAGGATTCCTCTCCCTTCCCTCGGAGCCTGCACGAATGGAAGTTGTGCCTCCCCTCCCATCCTGCCCTTGGTTATCCCACGCTGAGGGAAGCAGAGGAGTTTACTGATTTATCATGGATCATTAGGTGGAAGTAACTATTCTTAAAACATCGGGATGGATACAATAATTAGGGATGTGCTTTTGTTAACACCGCCAGCTTCTACCCTCCTGTACAGTACCCTTGGGTACTAAATAATTACCCACTTTGTGTGGTTATCTAGCTCACTAATTACCCACAAAAATTGGGGTCAGGTGTTAACTGCTTGAAATAAGTATCCTCCAAAGGCTTGGCTAAAGTGTGTAAAGAAATTATGTGTTTGCTACAAAACTTTGGGAAAAAAAAAAAATCAACCATTTTTTATTGGGAAGGAAGATAAGGAGACAATGGATGTGAAATGTTCTGTGTGATGGCAGAATCTTGCAGTGGTGGTGAGGGGCTCTAAAGGGAGTGAAAGGATGGTTGGCAGATACAGTCACTAATCCAGTCTATTTTCCCAAAGATTAGATCCTTCAGTACACAGGGTTTGATTCTTCCCCTATCTAGGCTGGTGCCAATCAGGATTATGCCGGAATAAATAAGAAAATTTGTATCCGTGGATTCCCAGACTGACTTTGCTGCATAATCCCACCTCTTCCCTCACCCAGGGACTTCTGCATTGCACCCAATAATTTAATTATGGGTTGTATATTTATTTCCATGCGTTTATTTTAGCTGTCCCCGGATCTGCGTGCATGCAGAATTTCATTCTGAGGCCGCTGCTCATAAAATGCAGTTTGCTTGGAGCAATAATTTGATTCCTGTGCTCAGGGAGTTACCCCAGTGAGTCAAAGATTTCTAGATAGCCCCACCCTCCCCAACTTCCCGAACACTCACACTGCAGCCACTTTCTCTTTGCCAGACCCACACAAGATGTCTAACCAGCCAAAATCCCAAGGGGCAATCCCAGTCTCCTGCCTCCCCTGTTTCAGCCCCAGAAAGCTGGGAAATGAAGCCACGGCAGCCCTAAAACCCTTGAAATACCCGGCGCGTGTGAGAGGGATGTTTAACAGCCCTTCTTCCCAACCTGGTTTCTCGCATAGGTGCTCCCCACCTTAAATACAAAGGAAACAGGTTTCAGGGGGAGCTGAGAAGGTGTTTCTAGAAATCCCTGTGTCTTTGGACGCCCGGATACCTTTAATTCCTGAGCGTCTGTGCAGTGCTCAGCCTAACAAAGAAACCGCCTGGATTTATTGCTGTATTTTGCGTGAGGTGCTTCCTCTCCTCCATAGCCAGAGCCACCTTCTGTTCCTGCGAACACCTTTTGAATCCTGAGTAGGTTCAGGTATCAGACATCACCATCCCCAGTGTTTGGGCAAGCGGGGGGGTCTGGGGAAGGCCCCAGGACGAGGTGTGAGCTGGGTTTTGGGGCTACCTGCGCCCCGCATTGTGCGGAGCATCCCTGGGAGAGGCAGGGCTCAGCCTCCTAAAGCACAATGCAGATTTAGTCGTCATCTTTGTCTCTCCCCCCGCGCCCCCCCCCGCTCCACTCCCCGCTGATGTTAACTGTCTGTATTATTATTTATTGTTATCAGGGGATTTGGTTTGATCAATGAAGTGTATATGCGTCTGACGGACATTCGGGGAGGAAATGCTTGGAGAATGAGTAACATGTCTGCAGTGGAGGGTGTGTGTGAGGGAGAGAGGGAGCATCGGTACTAGAAACATTGACTGATGAGTTCATTTTAAAATCCAAGGGCATATAGCTGGTAAATTAGCACATATTGCAAATATAGTCTGGTGCGAGAGGCAGCGGTGCTGCCATTGAGCGCAGGGGTGGGTGTGGAGGGGAAGGGGGGGTCGAGGAGAGGAGGTTGTCAGCTCTAAAGTCATCACGGGCATGAGCCAGGCAGTCTGCCTGCCTCACTGCAGACGTGGGGCGTGCGATTTCCACGGGCGGCTGCGGGCTGCGGCGTGGCGGAGGGGGGGAGCGGGGGGCACCCGCGAGAGCCAGCGCTGGATTTTATTGTTTTAAAATCCACAGCCAGCCGCAGGGATGCGAGGCGAAGGGCTGCAGCCCCCTCGGCTTCCCCTTCTTCTCCCCCTTCAGCCCCCCTGCGCCCCGTTGGGAAGGCGGAGGGTCCCGGGCTGGTACCCGGCGGGGATGCGGCGGGGCCGGGGATGCGCCGGCGGGTTTCTCCCGGCGGCTTAAGAGATTATTGGGGATGGGTGACCGGCGACGGTGTGTGTGAGAGTGTGGGAGAGAGTGTGCGGGGCTGGCGGCGGGGGGAGCCGGGTCCTTATTCTGTTAAAGATTTAAGTAGCCATGCGAGGAATCTCTAGGATAGTTGGCAAAGGGCGAGGGTGGGGAGCGGGGG
>VZTG01006972.1:1636-19718 GCA_013397845.1 Melanocharis versteri | reverse complement strand
CTGAACTGGAAAAGGTTGCTTGTTCGATTTTGATTTTTTTTTTTTTTCTTTAAATGAATTTTAGCCGGTTTTACTTGCCGCTGTAATTTCACTGAGCGTTTTACCTCCGCGAAAAAAAGAATGCCGAGAAAGCCTTGTACTCGTGAATTTCTCTATTATTCCACACGTTAATTCCGAAGCGAGCCGCGTTTATTTTCTGTTACCTGCTCGGCGCTGTGAATCGGAACACGGCGCGCTGCAGCCGCGCACCTTTGTGCGGCCACCACCACACCCGCAAAAAGCCGGTTTTTTGGGGGGTGCTTTTTACCCTTTCCCGGCGCTTTTAACCGCACAAATTCCCCCCCCCCAACAGCCAGAAGGGAAGGGGCGAGCGCTTTGTCTGCGAGGCTGGGCTGCGTCCCCCGCGCATCTCCGCGCATCTCCGCGCATCCTGCGCTCCCTCGCCGGGACCCCCGCACCGCGCGTCCCCCGGGGGCCGCTATTGTGTCCGCGCTGCTTTGCGCGGTGGTTGCGGCAAAAAAACAATGGGCGGGGAGGGCTGGGTTGGGGAAAGGGGGGGAGAGAGGGGGAGGCCGGAGCCCCCGCGCAGGCTCCGCGCCCCTGCGCGCAGCGCAGCGCAGCGCAGCGCGGCCGCTCCCCGTCCGGNAAAAGACGGTTTTTTCTCTTACAAGGAAAATGGAAGAGAAAATAAATCTTAGGCAGTAATTTAATCAATAAATAGAATAATTAAGGCTTAATAAGGATTGAAGATCTTTTTCAGCACTAAAATAAAAACCACCAGGCTGGAACAAGTTTCAATTAAAAGTATATCTAATGTGCTGCCATTATATTTAATATAACACATTGCTAAATATTCTGTGCAATATGTGATGCAAATAATTAAGAAGGAGAAAGATAAGCAAATGAGGCATGGGATTTTTTAAAATACAGCTCTTTTGAAAAAAGAAACAACGTAAATTTTGCAAAACTCTGGTGTCTGGGAGTTTTGTCTGAGCAGCAACTGTAGCTTTGAGCTCGGTGACTTTGACCTCGTTGTGGCTGAGTTGGAACTTGCTCTCCCAAGTTGAAAGGCGCAGGGTTTGGTGGCAGGAAAAGGTAAAAAAAAAAAGGTCCAAGGCATTCTGCAGTTTTCCATTGTTGCTCTTTTATTTCCAGGGGTTTAACAGGACCTAAAGTTGCACAGTGCTGCAGCTGGGAAGGAAAAAAAAAAAAGAAAAAAAAAAAAAAAAAGGAGAATACTTTTATTGCCTTTCTTCCCTGAATCTTTTCCAAGGTACTTAAGGATTTATTGGGCCAGATAGCAAATTGCAGTTGAGTTGCTGTGTAGTGGCTAGTGCTGATTAGATGATTGATTAATTCCTGATCGATTTCTAATTCCGAACTTAAATCACATTATAAGTGCTCGATATTAAAATGCAGTTTATGCCGAAATCTGATCGCAAGCTCCTCACAAAGTCGGTCAAAACGCCGGTTGGAAATACCGTAATATTCCTGTTTTTCGTGGGATTTTTTAACCCTTTAATTCCTCTGTGAGGAAGTGCTTGGCCATACCTCAGTGCTTTAGAGCAATGAGATGTTTGTTCATAGGAGGTTTGTGCACAATCCCTGGAATAACAGGAGACTCTGCAATTCCCAGAGCATTAACTCCACGTTCATCTGCACCTCCAACCATTGCCAAACGATTTTGATGATTTTTTTTTCTTCCCATTTTTCCACCCTAAATTTTGTTCCCTTCTCCGTGAGCGAGGAGGGGGGAAGGCAGGCGGGGTTGAGGAGTTCAAGGCGTGGGTTTCCCAAAGGTACAATTCCAGTTGTGCACGAGGCTGGAGCTCGCCGTGCTCGGGGAGAGGAGCCTCGGTGCCAACTGTGCCGCATTCCTGCTGCCCTGCCTTTTTCCCAGGGCTCCCAAGGAAAGAGCATCCCAGTTCTTCCTCGCTCTTGGGAACACACACATTGTTTCAATAATCCAGGCAATAAATGCTAATTAGTAATGCTTAAGGACCCTACCAGTCAGAGTAATTATCATAATTTAGCTCTTCCTTGGTAAAAAAAAAAAACGTTCCTTGCCGATTTTAATTTTTTCTTTTTTCCCCCAAATGGTGTTTTCTCCGCTTTTTCTCTCTGGAAAGGATTCTTGGTTGGATTAGCCATGAATATATAGCTTTGAGGCACGCTTTGTTTATGGCACAGGGAGCTGGAGCTGAGCATGTGTCAAGATTTTCCCACACGTGAAAATTTCTTCCAAACCTGATATTTTTCCTCGGCCTCCCCTCTCCGCTCTCCCCTCCTTCCCCAGCACTACCAAAAACCACTTGCAGAGGGAGAACAAAGGAAATCAGGAGCTCTAAAGGCATCATTAAGTATGAAGAGCAACAGCAAGACAGAGTGTGATATGACAACATATTTTATGGCACAAAAGTAGAGATAATTAAATAATTCAGTGGTATTCTTAGCTAATTAGCACAAAGATCTTTCAGAAGCCATCAAGAAAATGGATCTCATCAAACCTAATAATACGCTGGGTTTCCCGAAGATCCTGTGTTTTCCAGTGTTGCTGCTGCTTCCCCACCTGATACAGTAACACCAAAGGTTGCACAGAGTTGCACAATTTAATTGGGCTCTTCCTCAAGATAATATTTTCCATGGAAGGAGATCAGGTATTCAGAGGAAATGAATATGCATAGCTGGAATTTTCAATATTAGTCAATAGCAGAGGAAAAGATCGTCGCTTCAGAAAAGCCAGATCTGTTAGGAGTGATCCATTTAAAAGATTAAATTATCAGGCAGGAGCCTCTCTTGGGTTGATTGGGATGGGGCTGACTCGTTGGGATTTGGAGCTGGTGGATGAGTGCTGGAGTCCAAGATCTTTTTACAGACTTAATTGGGGTCCTGGATTGGCTGATTTCAGCTTTTTTTGAGCATTGAGAAATGTGTGACCGAGTCCAGGGGAGGTTTGGGACCTCTGGTTTAACCCGGGCTCTCAGTCCAAGGCCAAGGATTTGTCCCATTTGCCACTGGACCAAACTGGGAAGAGCTCCATTGTCATCTGTGGAGTTGTTTTAGGTCTCCGGTAGGATCACCACAACTCTCATGCCTTGCAGATGTTTTTTTCCTTTGGATTCATGAGGTTTTTTTGCCTGGAATCAGTGACTGCTGATGTCCCTGAGCTCAATCCAGGCTGGCAATCCACAGATCCTGTCCATGGCCAGGGACCTGCAGGGCATTGATCCTGTTCCTGGAAAACTCAGTGAGGCACGTTCTCAGTAATTAGGTGCATCAAATATTGCTCAGAATATCTCGCTGTATTATTCAGAATATCTCATTACGCTCCTTTGATCTGAATGCATCCCCAAGTTCATGAGAGGCTTTTGCAAGCTCTCATTCACTGCCTGTGCGTTTGATATATTTGGGGTTCCTTCTCCCTCTGCCAAACAAAGGAATGCCTGAAAATTTGACTTTGCCAGCCAGTTAAAAATCTCCTGCTTTAAATAATGTGTATCAGTCTTGGATTCAGCAGTAATTCTGGTTTTTATCCTGGGCCCAGACTGAGCTTTGCTCCTGTGTTACAGTTTTGGTGCTTTTGACTCCATGGATACCCAGACAAGTAAAGCAGCGGGGTAAGATCTTACAGTTTGTGATTATTGTTATGTACGGAGGGGAAAAATTTCCAGGCTCCCCCTGAAATTGTCCCTAGAACATGGAAACAGATTTTTCCCTGCCCAAAAAGAGGTGGAGACTCGTTTGTTCGAGGTAGAAGGAGGAAATAGGAGGGGAAAAGGCGCCTAGAAGCGCTTTGCCCAAGGAAGCAAAGCACATCGTGATATTTCTGTCTCCTGGTTTACAGGGCTGCTGTTCTTTAGGCACAAATTCTTCCTCTCTGGAACTTTTCTGGTTGGGGACGAGGTTCTGACATGGCAGGAGACCCTCTGGTGTTCCCCACCTGTAACAATGAAATCCATGCTACTTCTGAGAGCAAATCGTGCATTTTTTCTCTTCCGTTTTTCTGTCGTTCACCCAATGCTCTGGCACTGTGTTTGAATATAGGAGGGCATTCCAACCAATTAAAAAAAATATATATATAATTTCCAGGATGAAAGAGGAATCTCTGCTTTCCGTGGTGAGCCTGCTGCAATTGTTTTTATTTAACAGCTCTTCCCACACTGCAGTCACTGAATCTCTAATCTCCTGGACTGAAATGTCTGACACTTCTAGAATCATTTATTTGCTGCCTCGACGCGCAGAGCTCCACCTACAGCAGTGTCTCAGCAGTGGGCTGGTGGTGGATCTGATATAGATGTCTGTTCTTTTGGGGGCTGGGAGGGGTGGAAGGATGAACACGGGCTCTGCTGTGCCACGTGTGCCTCTCACCCCTTTAGGCGAGGGGTATCTCCAGAATAACTGCTGAAGGATCTGAGCAACAACGAGTGGATGAGCTCTGGCTGGGTTTATTCCTCCCTGCTGAATAAACTGAGTTTATTCCATGGCTGCTCCTGCCCAGCACCAGCTCTGCCCAAACCCTGGGGCTCTTTGCTGTTGCATCCCTCTGGAAGGTGGACAGAAGGGCAAAGAAAGAGGAGGAGAAGCTCAGCTCCTGAGAGAAGTCTCCAGACTGCTGCCTCTGGCTGCTCCAAGAAGCTGAACTTTCCCTGGAAGCCGTGTCTGCTGCTCCCAGGCCACTGCACACTTCTCACCTGCCTGCCCTGCTGGTGGCTTCACTTGGAGGATGAATTATGCAGGAAATGCTGTGCAGCATCAGAAATGCTGAGGATTGGGAAGAGTCCTCCCAGTGTGTGAACTCATTTGTGGATAAAGTCTGACACTCACCTGGATTCCAGCTCCTCCACCAAAGGACACGAGGAGTGGAAAGGATCACAAATTAATCAGTGGACTTTGGTTTTGCTTTGGTGTGCTTGTATCATGTCTGAACATGCAAAGAACTTGGTTTTCCACAAGGAATCCAGTAAATGGCACCTCTGTAAATCAGTTACTTCAAGTGTGTTTGTCTCATTTGCTGACCCCTTTCTCCTCTTCCCAGCAGGGCTTTCAGAGCTCCTCCTTCCCTGGATGGAGTGCGTGGGGCTGGGTTCCTCCTGGGATTTGGATACCAGCTTGGGAAGAGGGTTGGTGGGCTCGTGGAGCACCTCACACACAAAATTTGCCTTTCAACTGAACTGTGTTTTCACTCCACCAGTGTCTGCCTGTTGCATCTCACTGTTGGAGGCCCAAATAGGAGAAAAAAATCCTGAAATTGTATTTTTCTCTCCCCTGTTTGATGGATAATTCAGAAATGACAGCACAGCTTTGGCATAATTCCTGTTCTCCTTCATCCCCCTCTGCTCTTTTTCACGTGGCCTGACCTCCTGTGTGTAGTTTTGGGGCATAATGTGGATTTTGGAAGATGCTGCAGCAAAATTGGAGCAGGAGGGTTTTGAATTAGTGAGGTCCTTCTTGCTGTCTTTACATCAGCATCCATTTCCTTTTGGAATATATGAACAGAAGACTTAAAAACAGTGATCAAAACCCAGTAAAAACACAACGTTTTGGTTCCATTGCTAAAAGTATTCAACAGGGAGCTGAAGTCCCCATATTCCTCGGGCAGCCAAATGCTCCTTTTCCTTACAATCATGGCACACAAGCTGCCATTGCAAAAGCAAATTAAATTGCTCCTGTTTTCTCTCCTCACCCTTTATTTTAGGATATTTTAGCAAGGATTCTCCCCAGTTTCCAGCCCACCAAAGCACAACCTCTATCTGTTGTGTGGAGGACTCTGTGCTGGTGTGAATTCTCAGGGAGATGAGAGGCAAGAGGAGAATCCCATGGCACAAGCAAAGCTTGCAGCAGTTATTTCTGCTGAGGGATCTGTCCCAGTCCAGCCATGACACTGCAGTGGGACACTGGGGGAGGTGTTTCCACATTTATCTTTCAGCTGAGATATGAAACCCAAGGTCTCCTCTGTTGTTCAGGGACAGATGTCCAGCGAGAAGTTTTGTTCCTTTGGCACACGCTGTGTGAAACCTTCCCTTCTCTTTTTTTTTTTTCTTTTTTTTTTTAAAAAAAAAAATCCCATTTTTGGTTTCAATACCCCAAAAAGAGACAACAAAGCTGTTGGAGCTACCTCCCCATCTCAGAAATAAAAAAAAAACCCAAAATATTCTGGGAAGTGTTTGATCCTCTGCAGGTTGGAATGGATGAGGCTGCTGGAAAACAGCAGGGTGTTCTAAAACATGTGGAGCAATATCTGTGTTGTGTTCACGTGTGATGGAACCTCATTATTGAGTGATGCAGCCCTTCCCCAGCAACTTCATCTGTGGAGCTCCAGCCCCTTTCTGCAGAGGCCTGGATTAACTCTCCCAAGTCCCTTTGTGAGGTGGGTATGGAAATGTTCCCCATCCTGATTCCCACAGGAAGAGAATCACATCCCTCATTTTTGATATTTTTGTCCTCCTTTCCTCACTTTGGTTTTCCTGATAACACGGAGTAAGATGATTGATTTTCAACCCAGCTATTGAAAATACTTATCAAACACAGTAATATCAAATATAATCTGATTTTATGGGTTCTTTTGGGGTTTTTTTTTAATCTATTTTTTCCTCCTGGACAGGGGAGGGGAGACTGTCTTTCCAGGTTTTTTTTTTTTGAGGGTTTGCTTTGCAGAAGGCCTGGGATATGTTATTCCTGTGGGGTGAGGAGGTGCTGAGCACCTCTGAAAACCAACCCAAACCTAAAAGCACTGATTAGAAAGTTTGGCTTAAGCATTTTGCCTGAGATGGCAGGGCTGATAATTGTATTTCAGCTCGCTGAGACCCAGTCCATTACTGCAGCTATAAATCACCGTGCTGCAATCACTCCTCTAATGCACCCTCAGTTTTAAAATGTTTCCTTTCCAGCCTTTTCCATCTGTGCCCATGAAGACACCTCCAGTATAGGTAATGTAGCAGTGGGGGGATAAAGCTGAGCCTTCAGCAGCTCTGAGTGCACTGAAAATTGTTGACTCCCACCCTTCAAGCAGTTTTTGGGTGTTTGAGAGCTGAGTGTGCTGCATTTGGCAGCTTGCACAGCTTTTAGGAAAGATTTTCCTCTGTTAACTCCTGTTAGTCTGAAGAAAAGTCACACAGAAAAATTGCACAGACAAATCTTGGCTTAATTCTTGGGATGCTCAGGTTGTTTTGACCTCAAGACTCAAAAGCTGCACAAGCCCTGCTTTCTAATTTATTTATTTTTTTAATAGATCATGATAAACCCCTCACTGACTCCGCAGATATTTTCCTCTATCATTAAATTCTGCCTCACAGCCAGCCAGGCCTCATTGTAGGGAAATACAACAGCAGTGAGGTGAGTCTGGAAGGATCAGGATCAGGATCAGGGAATTCCCTGGAATAAAGCACAGGGTTTGCCACGGGAAGCTCTGACTCATTTGGGATCCCTTCACAGCTCCATCTCTACCACTGACTGCAGAATTACCTTGATGTACTTCTATATTTAATGTAAATCTCACAGGAGGCCCAGCAAAGCCCAGCCCAGAGGGGCTTGGAAGCTGCAGCTGGGGGATTAACCAGGAGGGCTATTCCATGAGGGAATTCCTGATTTTCATGGCAGCCTGCCCCTATTTTCACATCACATGGGCCAGAATTTCCTCTCATATCCTTTCCTTTCAGCTTTTCCCTGCTTGCTGCTCTAACAGAAGACAAAGGTAACAAACAGCTCTCAGGTGACCTCCCCCTGCCAATTAGCAATACCTAAGCAATTAATCCCTGAAATCCTCAGCATTGGTGGTGCCTCCATGTTTCTTCTATAAACCCAAACATTTTTACTACTAGAGAAGATGTAAAAATAGAGGTTTTTGAAAGAATGAGTGCTCAAACCTGCTCTTTTCTATTTTCTAATGAATCTGTTTCTGAGTTTTGGCTTTTTCCCTGTATCTGCTGCCTCCAGAGCCTTGCCTTGTTCCCAAGAGCTGGGCTTTGGTGGATTCAAACCCCACACAGGCACTGGAGGGAATTCTTTCCTAAGCTGACCCTGGTGTCATTGTTAGAATTGCACCAGGCATCATCTTGACCCAGGGACAGTAAGATCAGATGTTAAAACACTGAACCAAGAGCTCAGCAGCAGGAGGTCTCGTTCCTGCTGGGATTAGTCCAGCCAGCCCTCCTAGACATTTTTTATCCATATCAAGAGGAAGTTTGCAACTAGATTTAATCTGTTTCCCAGAAGCTGCTGATGCTTTCATGTAAAATGAAGCGTTTGCTGTCCAGACAGGGACAAATTTTTGGAGCCATCAGGGGCCTTTCCCCGATTTGTGCCCCGGAAACATGAACCAGTTTGGTTTGGGGTGGCCAGAATGGTTAATGCTGTCCTTCCAAATACACATCCCGAATTCCCTTCCCACCTAAACACACCCTCAGCCCCTGCCCCGCTTAGGAACACAAGAAAAGGAGAATTAGGCCACACCTGAGCACTCAGTGCTCCTGAAGTGACCCAGCTGAGTAAACCAAAGGGATTGCAACAAGCCTTTCATCTCCTAATGGGATCCCTTTGTGTTGATTTTAGCACTTTCTCCTCTTGGCTGAATTACAGAACCCACCGCACTCACAGGAACCTTTTATTGTTGTGCCACGTTATTCATGAATTATTCCAGTTTCGGGGTTATTTTTGCTTTGGCGAGGAGCCTTATCCTAAAATATTTGTCAAACAAAAGGCAGGAGCATCGTTTTTTCCACTTCCCGTCTGTCTGTCTGTCTGGAGCTGTGGGTCCGAGCAGCTTCCAGCTTGGAGGATCCACCTGATAATTTATGAGGATGGGATGGTGTGAATCAAGAACTTGGCATCCAGAGACTTGCATGTGTTCTGGGCAAGCTCTAGTCCTGCTCCTCATAAATTATCATCACCGACCCATCCCTGGAGAATGTGGCAACGCCAAAATCCATGTCCTGAGTCTCTTCAAACTGCAGGCAAAATGTGGGCTCGGTTTATGCTGCCAGCCTCTCTCAGAAGACTCAGCAAAGAGTGTCGAGAGCTCGGTCTCACCTTTGATGAATAAAATCTTGTGACATTCAGCTCTCCACTTAAAAAGAACAGAACACAGAGGTAACAGCAGAACCATGTGATAAGGGAAATTCCCCGGCCCCCTCAGTAAAAAACGGATCAGGCCATCTAATATTGCACAAACTGACATCTCTTTCCTAAAAATAGCTGTCTGCACATTCAGTCAATGGGCTAATCCAATTGCCTGAACATTCTTGGGTGCTTTATCATTTAAATTGTAATAAATCACAGCGTGCCACGAGCTGGATGGAGCTGCATCGAGTTACACTCCCACCAGGAACATGCGGGGACCAGATGAAATCAGGGTGACATGATGTCATTGAGCTGAAAATTCAATGCATGCCCTGTTTTGACTTAAAAAGTTGGCTTGAAGGTCTCTCCAAAATTAGGGGGATTTTCCAAAAATCGCTGCCCCTGTCACATTTTGATTCACTATTCCTTCTCTTCGTTTATTTTAAATAATGAGCACATGGGGCCTGCCTGTAAATCCATGGAACTCTATTGAAAAATGACTGTTGATTCCCGACTTTGGACCTGCTTGATCGGGAATTTTGCAGTAAAACATGGAAGAACAGCTACCATGCATATTTTAGGGCAGCTGAACTAACACGCTCATGCTCCCATGAGTTCCTCAGGAATATGTTTCCACAAACTAATACCCACCGTTGTTCAGAAAAATTTCTTTAGATTTAGTTTCCCCCGGCTTCTTTCTTAAGGAAAAGTAATGGGATAAACCAATTTTAACTCTCCTAAGCGGCCCTTTGTTTCTCAGAGCAACATTCCCCTGGACCACCTTAATGAATTCCCTCCTCTCCTTGGTTTTATACATGTTTCAGATATTTATACAAGATGTATGAACATAAAAGGATTATTCATAACATTATTGTTTCTGAAACAGGGGACTAAAGCTAAACATAATCTGGTTCAATCCCCAGCTGATGTAAATCATTCCTGCTCTCCTGGAAGTTGCTGGATGCTGTGCTCCCAGTCAGGAATTGCTTTCTGCAGGGATGGGAGGAGGGAGAGCACTGGGTAAAACTGGTGGAAACAAAATCAGGCCGCCTGTGGATGGAAATTCATCCCAGAGTTTGGCTCTGCTGCCAGAGGGGAAGGTGTGATGAGGTTCTGGCTCTGCTCACAGGTAAAGGTGGGGTGGAAATGCAGCAGCACAGAAATGAGCCTGACCCAGTTCCCTGGATAAGAACCCTAAGCCCTTACTCAGCTGCATCCCAGGAATTGCAAATGATGTGTTTTAGCTGCTTCAGACCCAGCTGCACGCCCTGCTCTCCACTGCTGTGCACTTCAGCCCTGTCCTGTTCTGTCAAATTTACTGCTGCAGAGTTTCAGCCACCAAAGTGAAGCCCCTGGGGTTGGTACAGGCTGGTGGTGGGCAGAGCTGGGGTGTAGGGATGGGGAATTTCACATCTGACTCGCTGTCCCCAGCATAGAAACGAAATAACAGGAGATCAAGGGAGGGAATGACTTGATCAGAAAGATGATGAGGATGGAATGGGAAACGGAAGGAGAAAAACGTGGGGAAGGGGGAAATAAAGCAGCGAGGGCTCTGTTCTGCATTATAAACCCTGTAGAAGGGAAGGTGCTGGAAGCATCAGCCGCTGGGAGCAGGTCACTGTCCCAGTGCAGGGACACTGCTCAGGCGTGGGAATGTCCCTGGGGGTGGAAAAAATCCCTGCAGAGCAACTCCAAAGGAGGGCAGGACTCACCTCCCTCCCCTGCAGCTGCCCAGCCCTGCCTCCCCTTGTGCTGCTCCACTGCACCTTAAACCGTCCTTTTTAACCCCAAATCGAGAAGGGGTAGTGCAGGCAACAGTGCTGGCATATTGAGTGGGAGATGCCTCCCCTATCCCCCCTCCACTGGGAGCTGCAATGAGCAGCAGCTGCTGAAAATAGCCTTGGAGAGAAGCTCTGCTGCAGTCAGAGCACACGAGAAGAGCTCCGTGTTCCACCCTTCTTTCCTCACATACTTTGGAGAAGTTAATTAAAGGAGGCTGAGATCTGCGAAGTGAGAAGTACCATTGCCAAAGCAGCTCCTCCATGTTCCTTTTATTGCTGCTCTGACATGAACACGAGCACAGACCTCATTCCTGCTCCTTCCGTGCCATATTTCCACAAACTTAATGCTTACAATATGGGAAGCAGCAAGAGATTATCAGATGCTCAGATAAGATGGATCTAATGGCTCAGTTGCAGTTTAGAGGGTAAGTACAATTATTGTTACCTCCCCCCCCCTTCTGCAGGTGCAGGGAAATTGAATTATTTACCCCAAATTTCACATGAAGTCATTCAGAGTGAGGGAACTGGCTGAGGATTGTTAATGTGCAGAGTTCCTGCAATATAATATAGATAAAGAGAATATGGAATTGAGACCAGTGCACCTCCTTTTCCTGCACCAGATGAGAGTTCATGGCTATCACCTTTTTGTGGAAGAGATTCCCAATCCCTCTCCCATCCTGTGAAGTCCCAGCCAGTGGTGATGTAGTGAAGCAGCAGAGACAAAATCTTTAACAAATGGGGCCAGGAAGGAAGCAGCTTTAATTCTTTGGCCAGAAAGCCTCTCTGATGAGCAGTGGTTTACATGACTACACACAGACAAGAACCCTCTGGGCTTTTTTTAAAGTCTTGTGGTCTTCATATTTATAGGAGAAAAATGCCAAGAAATATCAAAGCTGTATCTTGTCTTGCTTTGTTAGCACGATTCCCCGGCCTGCGGAGTTGATTCTTTTTATTGGACATGCAGGAACCCCTCTTTTCCTGTCTGTTTCCAGCGAGGGCCATCCAAGCTTGGCTCAGAGACCCTCCAAGAGCTTTCAGTAAGGCCTTCAGCCTCTGGCCTCGAAGCTGGAAGTCACCGTGGCCCTTTCATGCTTAAATTCCTGGTAGGAAGTTTGGTTTTCATGCTTTACTATGGTTTTCCTCCCAACTTTGATCTTCACTCTTGGGAGTCTCATTTACACTCAGCTGCATCCGCATCTCTGGCCTTAATCTTTCATAACGGAGTGCCCTACTTATCAAAGTGTGACAGCTCTCCTAACCCCCCACCCACTCCCCACTGGAGATGCAGGAGCCTCTCCAACTGTTATGAAAACAGATAAGTTAAATTGGCCAAGCTGCTTCTTGTCATACTCCAAATATTTGCTCTCCTCTGTCACTACAGCTTGAGGCCTTCAGTGCTCGATCAAGAGTCCCCAAATCCAGAGCATCTGAGGGGTGTTTTAGAGTGTTTCCAGGGATAACTTGTTCATTTTGGCTCATCTTTGTGCTGGACACTGCTTTATTCTTGAATCACAGAATTCTAGGATGTTCTGAGCTGGGAGGGGCCCACAGGGATCATCAAATCCAACTGCTGGCCCTGCGCAGAGCCCCAAAAATCCCACAATGTGCAAATGTTCCTGGAGCTCTGGCAGCCTCAGGGCTGTGCCCGCTCCCTGGGGAATATTCAGTGCTCCACCACCCTCTGGGGAAAAATATCCAACAAAAAATATTTCCAAATATCCAACAAAACCTTCCCTGATACCCCCCCAGCCATTCCCTCAGTTCCTGTCCCGGCTCACGGAGAGCAGGGATTTGGGGGCCACCTCAAAGATTAATAATTCCTGTATTCTCAGCATGCCTGTGTGGCTGCAGCTCTGTCAGCATGAGTCAGCAGTGCCATCATTTGGGATGTGGTGCATGAGTAACAAACCTGCCCCTCAGCCATGCAGAGCAGGACAGAAATCTCCTCCTGGGTCTGTGCTGCTGTGAGGAATCCCTCTGTAGGAAAAAGAGTGGTTAGAGGTTTATGAGCAATGACTTTTTTCGGGGGGAAAACCCAAAAATCGGAGAGAACTGTTGATTCTTTTATTGGAGAGAACAGAAAGCTGAAAGTGAAACGTGAAAATTGCATCAAAGGGAGAGGCAGAGCTGGGAGCACATTGTTCCCCGTGTCCACTGGAGATGAGGCCACCAGACAGCTCTGGGATTCTTCTGAAAGAGAAAAACTCTCGTGTGCCAACTCCATCTGACAGAGGGGGATCTGCTGGGCTGCAGGGTAGAATACATTCTGCCTGCATTTGCTGGCCTGCTGTGGGTTGGTGACAGGTTTTTTCCCCTCAGCTTCCTCCTCAGCAGTCCATTTAGAAGTGGCTCATATTTTGTTATTACCTCTGATGGTTTTGCAAACGACCGTATCTAGGAGTTAACTCTCATTTATGATCTCCTCATAATGATAAAGTGGTTCTTTTAAGAGTTCTGCTGCTTGCCAAGAACCTATTATTGCAAAAGTCTGAAGCCATTTCTGAAATAATTTATTGGACAACTGCACTCGGAGCAAGAAGCTCTCATTTAATACCAGTATTTAAATACATTTTAATGTACCCATAACCAGAAAACCCAGATGCCATGGATATAAGCTTGGCATTATCTTTCTCTCCAAAAGAACCATTTCCCCCAGTCTCTAATAAACGTTCCGTTCATCCCTGAAGCAGATTTCAGGAAGGACGCTTGGAGAAGTTTGCTGAGCCAAGGGATCTCCACGAAGAGGAAGCAGCAGAAAAGGACAGACAGGTGCAAAGATATCCAAGCTTCTCCTGCCTGTGTCCAGAGCTTCCCAAAGGAGCTGGCTGAGGTCTGGAAGCCGTGCTGACATCTCAGGATCAATAAACCACGGCTGGAGCTGGTTCACATCCTCAGCTGAGGAGTGCAGGGCCCTCGAATTCCATGGAAATTAAAGGAAGCTTTGCACCTTCCTTAAACAGTTCTGCCCATGAGGTCAGGCCATGCAGGGTGGGTTTGGGCCCAGCTACAAAATTCATTTATGATACAAAGATGCGTTGTGTTATTTCACGTTTATAAATCACCCTCTCTCCCTCAAACACCGAGTCATTCACAAAGAGGAAAGCCTTGCTGAGTTATTTCCTTTTTGTGAGTCTCTCAGATTAAGAATTAGTTGAGGGGTTTTTTTATTGTTTTTGTTTTAAATCACATGAGTTGTGTGACTCACGAGGGCTGTAGGTGGTATTTGTTTTGGTGTCTGGAACCCCAGCGTCAAGCCTGCCTTTGTCAGGAGATTGATACAACATTGGTTTTGGCCAGGAGCAGGGGAGGAGAAAGGACATCACTTAGCAGATACTTAAAATGTGGTCAGGCTCTGAAAAGCGACTCTTAGAAATGACATTGTGGTTTTCTATATTTATTTTCTCTCAACAGCTTCCAGGAACAATCTGCTGAGCTCACAAATCCAAAGGTGACTTGTTGAGCTGTCACCTCTCCGTGGAGGGGTTTTGAAAACCCCGCTCTTTTCCAGGGGCCTCTTCCATCACCACGGTTAATAAGGATTCCAGGACTGGAAGCTGCCTGCCACGCTGCTGATGGATGCACGGGGCTGAGTGAACTCCAGCTTTTGCTCTGCCACAGCTCCCTCGGCTTATCAGGGATAAGAAGGAGCCATAATTCAGCCTCAGCTTGAGTTAACACAGAGGTGCACGGAGGGAAGATTAAAAAGCAGGATGGTCTAATGGGTTAAGAGAGCTCTGAGGCCTTAATTCAAGTCACAAATTGAAAATAATCATGGTGGCTGTGCTCTACGCTGCCTCACCCAACTATGAGAAAAGCAGTTTAGAAATAGGCAAAATTATTAATATGTAGATGTTTTCTTTTAACAGGATTTCTTTTTTTTTTTTTTGGCTTTTTTTTTTTTTTGACCTAAGCAGGTAGAAGGACTGCCCAAGGTTTCAAGGACCTTTTCCCAAGGTTTCAAGGAGCATTTCCCAAGGTTTCAAGGAGCATTTCCCAAGGTTTCAAGGAGCATTTCCCAAATGGTTTTCATGGTTCTGCCATGGGACTTCCCATATGGCAAAAGACACCAGTGCTACATGACGGGGAAAAATAGAATTGATGTGTGGTAGCTGGAGAAAGGCTGTTGCTCAGTATGTTGTCCAGTTCTCCTGATTTGTGAGAATTAGTGACTCAGATAAAGCAGAACTCATTTTCTTCTGTTCTCACAATGCACAAACAGGAGAATGCAGAAAGAATAGAAAAGGGAAATAGGAGAAAAACAGAAAGAATAGAAATAGGAAATTAAAAAACCCCTAAGTACTAAAACACCCTTAATAAAAAAACCCTTTTTGCATTGGACAAAATCAGTTTGGGGGCTACCAGATCATCAGGAGTAACACCTCCACGTGTTATAAATGCAGCTGGTGACAAATTCTAGTGCAGATTCCTGTTGCCTCTCGAAAACTGAATGGAAAGGAAGGAATAAGCCAACTTTCAAATGAAGGGTTTGGAAAGAAGCTTGCAATAAAGACAAGTTTGTAATTGCCCTGGTGACCACTTGCTTGGATGGAGACTGGAGGAGCAGCCAGATCATTCCTTCAGCCCCAAAAACCAAAATGCTGGCTTCCTGATACCTGTGCAGGAGCTCAGCTGGAACGTGGAGGTGACATTGATCCAGCTCCAAAACTTCGTGTCAGTGTAGGAAACGCCACATTTTCCCCCAAAACACCCAGAGCTAATTAGTCCACGTGGAACGAAGCTGCTGCTGCTGCTGCCAGAGCTAGCAGGGGTTCCTCTCCTCGCTGCCACGCAGGCACAGGCATGGGGTAACAGTCAGGCAAAAAGAAATCAGCGCAACCCAAACGTCCTGGGCTTGCCACGGCAAAAAAGCCGATCACACAAGCGATGATATTGAGCAAAATCACTTCATTGCTTCCACGGAAAATATTCAAAGGCAGCCAAGACGCCAAAAAATTAAGTCACTCTTTTATAACTCATGAGACTATGGAGAAAAATGAGGGATGATCACTTCCTTCAGATACCTGAAAAATCAGGTAACTGACTTGCCCATGTAAAAACATGCATAGGTTATGAATTTTTATTTCCAGAACATGTCATCTCTACGACTGACACGCTCAGAGTATAATTTTCCTGTGCAAAGGTGGAGTAATTTTGGTTAGGCAACATTTATTGCTTTGCATTCTTTTTTAATTGAATTAACTACATTTTAAAGCAGTGTTTTCAGAGAAAGCTCGTTGGGAAGAAATTTGGCCTAATGAGGCCTGAAGTTGTGAGCCAGGAATCCAAAGTCCTTTTCTCAAGTGCTGTTAAAGCCTGGTCCAAACTGAAGTAGGAGGAAAGAGTCCCATGGACTCTTCAAAGGGTCTGACTCAGGCTGCTTTTTCTCTGTGGCGGTTTCCTCATCTTTAAACTTGGCAGAAATGCCAATTTCTGAGGTATGGGAGCCTAATGATTCACCCACACTGCGCAAGGATCACGGGGAGCTTTGCCTGAGGGACTGCAGAGAAATTACAGGAGGTTTATTTTATCAACAGCTCGTCCACAAAACTGCAGGAGCGAAGTTTAATCTGCGAACCCAGGAGGTTGAGGGAGAGAAGACATCCGTAAAAATCTCTGGAGGGAATGGAAGATGGTGGAACACGAATATTGTGAGGGCTCAGGTTACAGGGCTGAGGAAATTTGCTACAGGTTTAGTTCCTGGGGCTTGGGCAGGCAGAGTTTTTGCCTGAGCTGGGAATATTTTGTGTTCCTGAAGCCATTTACACCGTGCACCTACAGCTTCAACTTTGCACTTGGGGTATTTTTTATAAACCCGAGGCTTGTGTGTGTGCTGATTCTATTTGGTTCAGATTTATGGGTTCAAAGACAGCAGTTTTAGCTCATCTCCACAAAGTCCAAGCTGAACCAAGCCTCGATCCAGCCATCCTGGTGTTTAGATTTGATCCCAGGCTGGACTTGGTGAACTGACCCTTCTTGAGCTGTTCTGCTTTCAACCTTTGGCTGAATGTCCCCAGCTTTGTCCCTGTGAGACAAAACCAGTTCCTGTGGGATGCCTCTGATCAGCGAGCACTTCACTGGCCCAGGTGACTCTGCCAGGCCCAGGTGAAGGCAATTGGGGAAATTCTTGGGCTGAGAGGGTCCAATTAACCACGGGTCCCAGCCCAGAAATGAGTGCTGCACCCCCACCCTCAGCTCCCAGCTGCAGCCAGTTAGGGGCTGAGTGGGACTGGGANGTGCTCTCTCTCCCCCCGCCAGTCCCCCCCTCCTCAGAGTTAATCTGTCGCTCGATTCTCAGCTTTTCTTTTGCTTCTGGTTTCATTTTCAGATGACAAAATTCAAGGCACACAGCTCTGCTGTCTGGTTGCCCTGGTAACGGCAGCCTATTATCGTACCTTGTCATTCATCAAGAAAGAATTGCACTTGACAGAGATAGACCAAAATGCCTGCAGTCTGCAGCATAAAAAAAAAAAAAAAGAAAGGGGGGAAAAAAAAGAGAAAAAAACTGTTTTCTTTTCTTCCAAGTATGTAAAAGGCCTTTAATGCCTATTTAGCTACATGTTTTATTTAAGGTTGCTTATTATCCACTAAAGTGATTGTCGAAACTCGTCGAAATAGATATTCCCTCCTCAAAATTAGATTTAAGTCGAATTTGTCATTCTGCCCGGCTTTCAAACCCTTCCAGCCTGGTGCACAATATAAAGGAAATGGTTAAATGATAAACGGTTTGCATGTTGGATTCGCCAAGTGACCACACAAATGCTGCCTTTCTGCTTAATTATGGCTTGTGTTGGGCAGCTTTTCCTGCTCTCTTTATGGAGCTTCAGAAATAATNTGAGAGGGTCCACTTAACCACGGGTCCCAGCCCAGAAATGAGTGCTGCACCCCCACCCTCAGCTCCCAGCTGCAGCCAGTTAGGGGCTGAGTGGGACTGGGAGGAACTGGGAGAGCTGCTGGGAGCGACGCTGCAGAGCCACCTCTTGCAAAGGTGAGTGCCCTGAAAAGTACTTTTTGAAGGTTTTGGGGTTTTTTTTTCCACGTTTCTGGAACAAAGAGAGCGGTGGGGAAAACGGGGCTGGAAGCTTATTGACAAATGAGAGCTGCGACTGCAACCCAGACACACGGAGCGAGCCCAGATTACAGTAATTTTAATTGCTTGTAATGCAGCCCCTCTCCCCCTCCTTGCTCTCTCCTTCCTCCTCCTCCTCCTCCTCCTCCTGTGCTCTCTCTCCCCCCGCCCGTCCCCCCCT
>VZTG01006971.1:46551-56999 GCA_013397845.1 Melanocharis versteri | reverse complement strand
ATGATGGTGATGATGATGTCTTTACTATTGATTTCTTTATTGTCACTGCTATGTGGGGTCTGGTAAAACATGGGAACTTTTATTCCGTGTAAAACTTTCTGTGACCATTTAAACTTGCAGCTTCTCAGCTTTAGCCGGGGACAGACCGTGGGATCCCTTGGGACACTTGAAAACCCCTTCCCCTCTTCCGTCTGGGGTTTGTTTTCCTCGCTGTCCCTCGTTCGCTGCCACGAGCTCCCGGAATTGCGGCCGAGCCTGGCGGGGGTGGCAGCAATGAGGGCACAGGGGCTGCGTGGATCCTTCGGTGGGACTCAGAAATGTCCTGGTGGGACACTTCCTGTGCTGAGCCTGTGACACCCCAGCGACTCGGGCGTTTGGGAGGTTTTTCCCATCAAAAAGTGGCTCCTTGACTCCCTGTCCCAACGATTCCATGATATTCTTTTATTCTGCTGTAAAGCTGGGCTGGTTTCAGCAGCTCTGAGCAATAACGAGATTTTCTGAATTCCTCATCTCCTAAAAATCTTATTTCTGTTCCTGGATTGTAAAAGCCTTTAGAACCCAATATTTTTAGTTCCTCTGAAGGTATTTACCCACTTAACCAAATATATTCTTTTTTTTTCCCCCAACACCGCATTGCAAATCCTTTATTTAATAGCACCCATTGCAGAGATATTGGCTGGAATAAATATCTCATTTCCTCTCCGGGCCTGACAATAACGGGCTTGTATTGGAAGTTTTATTATCCCATCCAGGACCTATCAGCAAATAAAAATTACCCTAAACCTGACAAGAGAATTACATTCATTATGTTTGGGTACAGCCTATTTGCAGCACCTACAGAAATGAATCTTCGGAATTGCCCCTCGAAGATTTTTATTTTATTCTCGCACAAGAAATTCTCTTGGAATTATGGTGAGCCAAGTGAGACTATTATTATTTTTTATTTTTTTTTAGTCCAAAGGAATGAAGCAGGCAAGAATTTGGGAGAATGTTTCCATGTGGAGCCACCCTGTTTAGACAGAGTGGAATTGTTTAAATGACATGAAATTATTTGCATTTTAAGATGCGAAATAGGAGGGAGGTTTTAGCCCTGACTGCTGGGTGCTGGTTAATCCTCGATATTCTTGGGAAAACCAAGGAATTGTGCAGAAATCAGCTGGAATTTGATATTTTGTCCCTGTTGTGGGAGAATTGGGATAAATACAAAATGTTTCTGCCCTCTGAAGGACACACCAACATTCCCACCAGGAAAATGGGATTTCCTGAGGTGATTTTCATGGGCTGAAAGGCTGTGCAAGGGCTGGAAGTGCTCTCCGGGAGTATCCAGAGAATTCTGTCTTTGCTGTGGTGCAAAAGTCCCTAAAATCCCACAGAAAAAGGAGATTTTTCTGTCTCTTCTCCTCTCTGATCCTGCCGGTTGTAAAAGCAGCCCATGGTGTTCCTACCTGGGAATTTCAGCCGGAAAAAGGAGAGAAGTTATCTCCTGTGGGAAGTGGAGATTCCAACTGTGTGAGCACTCCAGGATGGTGTAAAAGCCCCTAAAGTCCCACAGAAAATGACTTTTTTTCCTTCTCTTCTCCTCCCTGGTCCTGCTGATTGTAAAAGCAGCCCATGGAGTTCCTACCTGGGAATTTTACCTGGAAAAAAGGGAAAAGTCTCCTGTGGAAAGTGGAGATTCCAAGAGCATGAGCACCCTGGGATGATGCAAAAGTCCCTAAAATCCCACAGAAAAAGGGAATTTTTCCTTCTCTTCTCCTCTCTGATCCCGTGGAATTCCTGCTGCTTGTAAAAGCAGCCCATGGAGTTCCTACCTGGGAATTTTACCTGGAAAAAGGAGAGAAGTTGTCTCCTGCAGAAGGTGGAGATTCCACCTGCATGAGCACCCTGGGATACTCAGGGTGGGAAAAGCCTTTCTGGGGATGANGTAAAAATCCCTAAAGTCCCACAGAAAAAGGGAATTTTTCCTTCTCTTCTCCTCTCTGATCCCGTGGAATTCCTGCTGCTTGTAAAAGCAGCCCATGGAGTTCCTACCTGGGAATTTCAGCTGGAAAAAAGGAAAAGTTGTCTCCTGCAGAAAGTGGAGATTCCACCTGCATGAGCACCCTGGGATGCTCAGGGTGGGAAATGCTCTGGGGATGGGAATGAGGCACTGGGGGTGGGAACGAGGCATTGGAAGTGGGAATGAGCGTTTTGCTGCCAAGCTGGAGTGGGCTGAGGGTGATTTTGTGGAAGAATTGGGATTGGGATGTTCTCTCCCTTCCCCATCTCTCCCGGACTGCCTGTAATCCATCCCTGATTGCCTTTCCCTGCCCAGTGGAATCTGTAGCCTTGGCTCCCTCATATTTCAAAGATTGTAGGTACAACCTTTCTTTTTTATTTAGATTAGGAGTCTTTTTTTCCTGCTCCTGGAAAGGTCACAGTGTCCCTTTTCCCAAAGCTGAGAGTACATTTTAATTTGGGAGCATCAGAGCAGGAATGGGAGGAAGTTTTCCTGAATTTCGGTGAGTTTTCCCTGAATTTATTCTTGCCATGCCCAGGCTCAGCTGATATCAATGGGAAGGAGTTTTGTGGAAGGACAGAGCTGATCCTCTAAGATTCCAGCCAGATCCCACAGTTTGGATCTGCGTTATCCAAGTGAATTCAGCACAGAAAAGAAGGAAAATGTGCAGAAGGGCTCATTGCTTCCCCTGGAATTGCTCCAGGAGAGGTTTCTCGGATTTCTCCGAGTGGCTGCAGCTCTGCCAGGCCGGTTCTGGAGGGGATTTCCTGATATTTCTTGGGAGCAGCTGGATTTGCCCACCAGAGCGATAAGAGCCACCCAGCTGGGCATTGATCCCACCACTTCAGGTTGGATTGTTGGGAAAA
The DNA here is from genome assembly GCA_013397845.1 of Melanocharis versteri. Classification (NCBI taxonomy): domain Eukaryota; kingdom Metazoa; phylum Chordata; class Aves; order Passeriformes; family Melanocharitidae; genus Melanocharis; species Melanocharis versteri. The sequence continues at coordinate 54,134 of VZTG01006971.1, read as the reverse complement.
AAATCAATTTAAAAAAGGATCTTCTTGAACCGGTAACGAGGTCTGGACAGGAGAGGAACAACCGGACAAGGAAATGATTTGGGGAGTGAAATAAAGTCACCAAATTCCCTCGGGATTGTCATTCAGCAGCACTCTCAACCTCTGGGATTTGGGATGAGGATGAGTTCCCAGAGCTCTGGGTGCAGGTGCCATCCCTGCCCCTGCTGTGACAAACGCAGCGCAGGTTCCAGAGGCTCCCTGCAGGATTTTGCTGGATTTTGATGTATTTTAGATGATCAGGCCCACTGGAGCTTTGCCTTTTGCTCCTTTCCGTGTTTCTGTGGTGGTTTTTTTTTCGGCTGTATTGGAGAAAAATCACAGATTGTGTTTCACCAACCACGCAAACAATTAACTCCTCAGCCTGGGCTGACTTCATGTGCAACTCATTTATTTTGTATCCACTGCAGAGGCAGCGCTGGAATCAATAATACAAACACGGTGGAATTTTAATCTATTGCTTCCAGAAGAGCAAAGCAAACAAAACCTCATCAAAGTTTAATATTTCACCCCCCGTTTTTTTAAATAATGGATGCGCTCTGGAAACGCCGCGCTGGAGCGTTGGTTTTCCATGAGTTCGGGGAAGATGTTTCTCATCTCTAAATTCGAGCAGCTAAACCCGAACAAAACCAACGCCCTCGTCTTAGTCCTGGCTTAGTTCAGAACTTCATTTATCAGAAGTTTTCTTGGAATTTTTTTCCCCAGAATCGTTGACGTTTTGCACATTGAGATTTTTATTTCGGGTTTTCGAGGAAAAAACTCTTCCTGCTTTCCTGGGAATTTCTCCTGGAAAAGGTGGGATCCCATTGGGGCAGTTACAAATAAATCAATCCATATTTAGGAGCATTTATCACTGCTGACCCTCACAATGCCAATCTCCTTGGATTGATGGAAAAATACGATTGAAGGATCTCCACTGGAATTTTCAGGGAGATTTCAGATGCGGGCTGGATCAAAGCTGGGGCAGCTGGGCTAAAAAATCAGTGAATTTCCAGTTTTTTCTGCCTCCCTGGCTGGGTGAGCTCCAGGAGTGGAGGTGTGGAGAGGAATTGTCCTTGGAGGGAGCTGCTGGGGGCTCAGGCCTTTGTGGGATGATAAAATGTTGTAAAAACTGTGATGAAGGGGACGGACGTTGTCCGAAGGTGGCTGTTCCAGCGTTTTATCGCCTTTCACTTGGAAACTCCTGGTATTTTCATTGTTGCCTCTAAATCCTGAATCTTTTCCCAATCTCGAATCTTTTCCCAAACCCGAATCTTTTCCCAATCCCAAATCTTTTCCCAATCCTGAATCTTTTCTCAATCCCGAATCTTTTCTCAATCTTGAATCTTTTCTCAATCCTGAATCTTTTCCCAAACCCGAATCTTTTCCCAATCCCAAATCTTTTCTCAATCCTGAATCTTTTCCCAAACCCGAATCTTTTCCCAAACCCAAATCTTTTCCCAAGTCCCAGCACACGGAGATGATCCTGATTTATCCAGGGTTTTTTACATATTGGGGGTTATTTCCCTTCCCCTCCTGTGTGACTTTCCCAGTTTTCCCTCAGCAGTCACATCCTCTAAATCCCTCCCCTCTCCTCTTAATTAATTAATTTGGGTTTTGTAGGATTGTGAGCTCCAGTTAATAAAGCTTGACCTGCTATTTCCTGTTCCTTTATGAACTCTCTGCCCACAATTCCTGCCACTGTGACCAGCTAAAAGCTCTCAATCCTCTTCCTCCTGAATATTTAATTTTATTCAAATTTTGAGTGATGTTTAGTGCTTATTAAATGTCACTGTTTCCTTTTTGGATCCTCTCCACTGAGGTTTTATTCCTGGTCTCCAGAGGTGCTTGTGGTGCGTCCTGGTTTTTTGTCTTCCAGTTTTTGTAGTTGTCCTTTTTTATTTTTATTTTGTTCATTTAGGAAAGCAGGGAATGAAAGCACAAAAATCAGGGAATTTTACCTCTCCTTCCTCTACTCTGTCAGTTCAACAATGGAGTTAATTTTTCATGGAGTTTTCCCCCAAAATATTTTGGGGAATGAGAATGTAGCTGATGTCATAATTGTGATTGTCAAAATTGTAAAATAATGAAATATTTTCTACTTTTCTGACCACAAGACTCATGGCCAGGAGCAAAGGGAGTTAAATCCCTTAAAATCCAAACATTTGGGTTGGAAAAGAGCTCCAGGATTGAGTCCAACCCGGGAGTGTCCCCACTGTGTCACCCAGCCCAGAGCCCTGAGTGCCACGTCCGGTCATTAAAACCTGACCCTGAGTGATGGTGTGAAGATTATAAACAGGTCAAGGTTTTCTTTTAATACAGAAAAAAGCACTTCTGGGCATATAATCTGCATTTAATTTGCATTTTGTTTGAAACCGTGGTTTATGGTGCAGGAGAAGCAAAATGCTGGAGTCATAAAGTGAAGGCGTGAGGGGAAGGACGGGGATTAACGTGGGGATTTTGTGGATTCATCCCTGCTGGAAGTGACCTCCAGGGCTGGGAGCTGCAGGGATGGGGCTGCTCCTCCTCCCCAGAGCACAAACCCAGAGCAGAGCTAATGACTGGGATAAAAAAACATGGAATGGGATGGGAGCAGGATCCGTGCTGGGCATTGTCTGAGGGCTCAAGGATCGCTGGGAGAGGGGGAGAGGTGAGGGAAGAACTGAGTTTGGGAAATGTAAAGAATCCCTGAGGGGAGGACGGGGAACAGGAGCAGTCCAAGCTCCAAGTCAGGAGGGCAGGAATCCCCCAGGAATATCCCATGGCCTTGGGCAGGAATCCCCCAGGAATATCCCATGGCCTTGGGCAGGAATCCCACAGGAATATACCATGGCACAGAGGGCGGGACTCCCACAGGAATATCCCATGGATTTTGGGGCCCAGCTCTGAGTCAGGAGGGCAGGAATCCCACAGGAATATCCCATGGCACAGAGGGCGGGAATCCCACAGGAATATTCCATGGATTGTGGGGCCCAGCTCTGAGTCAGGAGGGCAGGAATCCCACAGGAATATNCAGGAATCCCACAGGAATATCCTATGGCACAGAGGGTGGGACTCCCACAGGAATATCCCATGGCCCTGGGCAGGAATCCCACAGGAATATCCCTTGGCCTTGGGCAGGAATCCCACAGGAATATCCCTTGGCCTTGGGCAGGAATCCCACAGGAATATTTCGTGGCCCTGGGCAGGAATATCCTTCTCTTTATCACAAGTCCCAGAAAATGGCTGGAACACAACGTGTCGGGAGCAGATTGCAGTTTCATGGAATCCCAGACTGGTTTGGGCTGGGAGGGACCTTAAATCCCATCTCACCCCTGCCACGGCAGGGACACCTCCCACTCTCCCAGGCTGCTCCCAGCCCCAGTGTCCAACCTGGCCTTGGGCACTTCCAGGGATGTGGAAGTGGATGATCCCTAAAATCCCTTCCAACCCAAAGCATTCCATGATTCTACTGTAGGAAATATTGAAAATCCAGACTTTCTAAAGCCGAGGCTCAGAGCTGCCTCTCAGAGGAGCTGGGACATGAAGGAAAAATGGGCTGCCAGGAACCCCAGGAGATTCACCACGAATTAAATGCAAATTCCTGCCCTGGGGAGGGACAACCCCAGGCTCCAGCACGGGAGGGGAGCTCTGCAAGGAGGGACCTGCAGGAAAAGTTGTTGGAGCCGACCAGTTTTGGGGTGAGATGCAGGAGAAACAAGTTTGGATGAGGGAAGTGCTAATCAGGGTTTGGGAGAATAAAATCAACCCTGGCTCCGACAGGGGCTCGGAGCTGATGTTTGATCTCCGGCCTGGAGATCAAGCCTCAGCTGGACGAGGGCCCGAGCAGCCTGACCTTATTTCCAAATTAGATCTGGCTTTGAAGCTGGCCTTGCTTTGAGCGAGGGCTGAACCCGAGACCTCTGGAGGTCCCTTCTGCCCTGGATTTCCTGATCCTGTGGGAGGTCAGGGAAAACCTCCCCGGCTGAGGGCTCAGAGGCCGCGTGCTGGTTAAAGCTGCCCTAGAAGAAAGCTGGAGATTTCCTCCGAAAAGATGCCCTGTCCATGGACAGCAGGGATCCGGACAGCAGGGATCACAGTGCCAGCAGCAGGAGGGGCTTCCAGACCCCAGGACAGCTTTGTGGCCAAGGCAGGGTGGGGACAACGGGCACTGTGACACTGGGGAGGCGTCCCCTGAGTTCTTTGCGGAGGGGGATGATGGCTCTGGTGCAGATCAGGCAGGGCTGCAGTTGGGGGAACAGGGATTCAGTGNCTGGGCTGGGCGCAAGGTGGCATCGGGCACAGCCTGGACTCGGTGATCTTGGAGCTCTTTTCCAGCCTCAGGGATTCCATGAGGTTTAGATCGGATATTTGGGAAAATTCCTTCCCCTAAAAGGGCTGCCCAGGCCTGGCACAGGCACAGGGTGGAGCTCCCATCCCTGGAGGGATTCTAAACCCACGTGGATGTGGCACTTGGGGACGTGGGGCAGTGGTGGCCTTGGCACTCAGTGCTCTGGGCTGGGGACAAGGTGGGGTCAGGCACAGCCTGGACTCTGATCTTGGGGGTCTTTCCCAATCTCAGTAATTCTGGGATTCTGTGGCTGCAGACCTGAGCCTGGATGTTCTCCCATCCCACGGCGATGGATGCTGAGCTCCTCGCTTCCTCAGGAATCCCTGTGGGGATCTCAGTCGGCCCTGCTGAAGCTCCCGCTGCCCTCTGTCCGTCTCAGGGCGTTCAGGGCTCTCATTCCGCACTTCCCGCAGCCCTTCAGGGTGGCTCTTTAATTAGGAAGCTGATTATTTGTGTAATTCTGTGTTTAGAGCCTGGCTGAGCACGGCTCCAAAGCAGCAGCACGAGCAGACTCCCTGAAAACGTGGTGGCTCTGGAAGCAGCAGGGAGGGGACCCCTCTCATCAGGTCACTTGTCTAATTAAGCCGGGAATTTGAGGATTTCATGGATTCAAAGGCTGCTTTTAAATGCATTGCACAGCCAAGGGGGGGTTTGGCTCGCTGTTGTTTGCCTGAAAATAAAACGTGTCTGGAGTTGTCTTTGATTTCATTTCTTTTTGTGCCTTGTGTGTTCTGTAAGATTGGCTCAAGTAAATTGGGAATTCAGCCCTGGATGAGTGCGGCCGTACAAGACACAATTGTTTTCTTTTGGCTCTGGAATTTGTGTATGGATATGAATATTTTCTGTTGTTGTGATGAGTGGAGAGCTGTAGGAAAATAAGGAACAGCCCCAGGATCCCAGAGAAAAAAATAAAATAAAATAAAATAAAATAAAAGAAAATTAAATAAAATAAAATAAAATAATAAAATAAAATAAAAATAAAATAAAAATAAAATAAAAATAAAATAAATTAAATTAAAATAAAATAAAATAAAATAAAATAAAATAAAGTAAAATTAAATTAAATTAAAAATAAAATAAAATAAAATAAAATAAGATAAGATAAAATATTTACTAGATACCATGATTTATGGGATCATTCTGGAAGTGAACCAACTAGAATCCCAGAGTTATCAGGGGATGTTTTGGAACTTAATTTCAAGGAAGAAGAGATAAATAGCTCAACAAGGACAAGGCTTGGATGGATGGAGCTGGTCTCCACAGAGTTCTTCCAAAATCCAATTTCACATTTGCTTTTAGTGGAATTCACTTCCTCACTCCTTGGATTTTCTAGTGGAGTGTGTTTGGAGGGACCCTGCACAGTTTGCTGTGTGTGGAGCCTTTTACACGGGCAGAGACAAAGCCCAAAGCCAAACACCTCCAAGCCCAGCAGTTTCTTCCCAGCAAAATTCCTGGTTTTTTCCTCTGCTGGGTCTGTGCTTGTATGGAATATCTCAAACACTGAAACACTCGAGGACCTTTGCCCGGGTGGGGAGTGACACAGGGGTGGAGGAGGGGACAGGGACATCCCCAGCCAGCCTGGGAGCTGCTCAGATTTGAAAGCCAATGGAGTTGGCCAAGATCCCAGAACCATGGAATTACTGAGGCTGGAAAAGCCCTCTGGAAAAGCACGGCCAAAGCCACCACTGAGCCACGAACCCAAGTGCCACATCCACGTGGGATGGGACTCCACCAGTGCCCTGGAGGAGAAATCAGGGAAGAAATTTCCCTAATATCCAACCTGAGCCTCCCTGGGCCCAGCCTGAGGCCGTTCCCTCTCCTCCTGTCCCTGTTCCCTGGGAATCATCCCCGCTCCTGTCAGGGAGCTGTGCAGAGCCACAAGGTCCCCTGAGCCTCCTTTGCTCCAGGTTGAGCCCCTTTCCAGCTCCCTCAGGAATTCTCCAGCCCCTCCCCAGCTCCGTTCCCTTCCCTGGCCACGCTCCAGCCTCTCCATGTCCTTCTCTGGACGTGTCCCAGCTCCTGGGGACAGCAGTGGCAAGTGCCAGCTCCAGGAGCAGCAGCCAAGCCTGGGGACTGTGGATGCCCAACCCCAACCTGGGGCTGCCAACATTGTGCCACCAACTCGCCCCAAATCACCCCGAGGCCACCCAGAGTGACGGAGCTCTCCCAGGAGCCGACGCTGATTTTGGGATCACTTCCCACTCTTCCTCACTCCTGAGCTGCAGGGAGCAAATCCGACCAGTCCCTGTTCCCCGTGGTTCATCCCCTCTCCTGTCAGGGAGTTGTGCAGAGCCTGGAGGTCCCTCCTGAGCCTCCTTTTCTCCAGGCTGGTCCTGGACCGTGAGCCCTGTCCGTGGATCCCACGGCCTGGACACCGTTCCAGGCTCATGGAATTGTGCTGTTCCCTTGTGCATCCCTGACCGGAGATGTCTGAGCTCAGTTAAGGAGCTCCGAGAGGAGGAATTCTGGCTCCCAGTTGAATTTCCCAGTGCTCCCAGCTCTGCTGCTCCTCGTGGTGGGCTCCAAGCTGCGTTTCCAGCCTGAGGAGCAGCTCCTGCCCGTGGAGTGGAGATAAAAGCGGAGCAATGCAATATCCAGGCCCCGGGGACAGCGAAGAAAACACTGGAATTACAATTCCTGTTCCTGCTCTGATCTTCCCTTTAGTGCTGTCTTGAGGATTGTAATTGCATCTATTTTAATGATTTCTGGCGAGTTGATGATTTATTTCTGTAAGCCAATGACAGGGAGGTCTCAGCTTAGTCTGCAAAGCAGAAAATAGAATTTGCCATAATTGAGTTCCAGCTGGAAATTCCATTAAAGCTCCGTTTAATTGGGGAGTTGAATTTTTCAGGGAGGTTCCTCGTGCCCGACATGGTTCCCAAACAGCCCCGCATGCATTAAAGTTCATTAATATTAAATTAATTATGTAATCTGCTATCTTTGGGAAGATGGAACATTGCACTTGGCTCAGCTGAGGGAGAGATCAGCATGGATCTGGCAGGGAATTTTGTCTGGAGCAGGAATTAAGATGTAGGTGCTGTTGTAGCTCATTTGCATGGAATTATCCACAGGGAAGGTGTGACTTCTCCTGGAAAACCCTTGGAAGTTCCAGAGGAGTGAAATCCAAAGTGGTTTTGTTGGAAGTGATTGACAGGAGGCAAATCCAATGTTTTGGGGATTTAGAACAAGGGAAGTTCAGGGAAGGGAAGTTCAGGGAAGTTCAGGGAAGGGAAGGGAA
>VZTG01006971.1:32375-42525 GCA_013397845.1 Melanocharis versteri | reverse complement strand
TATTCCCTTTTTTTTGGGTGGTCAGGCCTCCTGCAGATGTTTTGGAGGGAGATAAATTAATTATCACCTTTTTTTTTTGGGTGGTCAGACCTCCTGCAGGTGTTTTGGAGGGAGATAAATTCATTATCACCTTTTTTTGGGGGGGGTCAGACCTCCTGCTCCTCACCCAGGAGCCAAACCCTTGGAAGAAAAAGCCCCACAGCTGCGATGTTTGAATTTCCCAGGATTTTTCCTGCAAAGCACAAAACAGCATCAGGGAGGAAAAATGAGCAGGGGATGATCCAGACAGAGAGAAATGCTGGAAGAGGAGAGCGATGCTCTCTGCCCTAAGAGTTACTGGGATTTTTGGTGATCATAAATTTCACACCTGTGCTTGGGGTAAAGCTCTGGGGAAGAAGGGAAAAATATAAAAAAAAAAAAAATGGGAAGTGACCCTGAAGTGCTGATTTCTGGTGTAAATCCACCCTGTGGCATTGTGGGGACGCTTCTGTGAAAAAAGCAGGAGCTGAGAAGTGCCAGAAACTGGTGGAAAAATGCCGAAATGATTCAACAAAATCAAGGAACCGATTTTTTTTCCTTATTATCAGGAAAAAAGAGGATGTGTGGTAGAAAAACTCCGGATGAGGAGTTGGCCCTGTGTACCTTCCCTCCTGTACGGATTGTCACTGTCATTTTCTTGCTTCCTAAAGCTGCCAGACATTTTTGGGCTCCCTTTCAAGCAGAATTTTTGGCAGTTTCCTCTGCGCTGACTCCTTTTTTCCTTGTTCTATAAAATATGGAAGAAGGCCGTGCTTGTGCGTTATCCGTGTGCTCATAATAGGCATTAATAAATAAATCCCTGGAAGATGTTTGGAAGATAAAAACCCCTCATGTTGTGGGGTTTTTTTGCGTTTAGAATCTGTGCCACATCAAGGCGTTGGAGCTGCAGTGGGAATCTGTTCCCTTTTTCGTGACTTTGTGGATGACTGCGGTGCTTCATGGAATTCTCCAGTTCTCGGGAATAAAAGGCAGAGCTGGGTTTTCACGCAGGAATTCAGGAGTTGGAGATGAAAAGTTGAGTTAAGGTTGTGAAATTCTGGGGGTTTTTTAATGCAGAAGGAGGTCAGTGCAGCCCTGATATTCCAGGATGGAGAGAGAAGAGGCTGAGGCGGTGGAAAACCTTCCAAAAGCACATCTTGGAAGTGTCGGAAAAATAACAAAATAGAACGAGTAAAGTGGGAAAAATCTCCAGGATTGAGTCCAGCCTTGGGCTGAACCCCACCACATCCCGAAGTGCCACATCCATGTGGTGTTTGAACTTTTAGGGATGTGGACTCCAGCACTGCCGTGGGAATCTGTTCCAGTGTTTGACCACTCTGTCAGTGAAGGAATTTTCCCTGATTTCCAACCTTGACCTCTCCAGCGGACATGGAAAAAGTGGATGAGGAGGAAATCCAGGGAAGTGGGGTGTGCATAAATCCCAGGATTTTCTGGTGTTGAATGTTCCAGTTAGACCTGGGATGAGCTAAAGCCGGAGAAGTTTGGCTGTCCCTGGATCCCTGGAAGTGTCCAAGGCTTGGGGCACTCTGGGACAGTGGGAGGTGTCCCTGCCCATGGAGGGGGTGGGGATGGATGAGCTTTGAGGTCCCTTCCAATCCAAACCAGCCTGGGATTCTGGGATCCTCCAGTTTGATGGGACTGGGGGGGACAGGGCGAGGCTGAAGACTTTGTTTGATGTGGGATCCGTATTTCCCGTTCTTAACGACAAAACAGGCACTGGAGGTCAATTAAATGCCCTCCCTGATGAATTAATGGGCAAATTACCAGAGTCCTTCAGCTGAGCACCCGAAGCTTTCGGCTTTGGACAGAAGGGAAATGTTTTTGTGCTTCTGAGCATTTTCATGGCAGCAAGATTTGCTTTGCTCTTTTTCCCCCCTTTTTTTTTGTTGGAGAATCTTCCCCCTCTTCCTGGCAGGGAAGTTTCTCTGGAGTTAACAGGAGGAGGCACAGCCGAACCTTTCCCAACAAACCCAAAAGGCTGGATTTTAAACTGCTCCATGGCAAGGGTTGGAGCTGGATGATCTTTAAGGTCTGTCCCAACCCAGCCCATTCCATGATTCTGGTTCTCCCAACACCCTGAAAATCGCTGCTGGCAGAGGTTTGGCTGAACAAACCCTGCCTGTGGCATGAGGCCGCTGGGGACTCCCCTTTCCCATGAGTTTGGCTTAAACACCGCAGAATTCCTTAGGGAAGCTCCAGGTTTATGTCCTCGATTTTCTCCGGCTCCACCGAGCTCGTGCTTTGAAACACAACAGGCAGCCCCAGGAAATTTCTGTGTGTTGCAGAGCTCAGCATCGGGGTTTCCCCGGCCGCTGACCTCTCCCGCTGCTGCCTTTGGCAAGAATTCCTCCCTTCAGCTGAGATTTTGAATGGCTTTTCCCTTAAAGGACCAAGAAAAGTGGGAAAAACGCGGGGATTTCTGTTTGGATGATGCAAAAATAAAGAACTATTTCAGGTTGGATTGCGTGAGGTTCATCTTCTCAGGGACCTGGGCCAGGGCTGGGTTAAGACTTGGGCTCGATCTTAGAGGGCTTTTCCAGCCTAAATGATTCCATGATTCCATGATTCTCTCTGCCATCCTGCTCTCTCTGTCCCTCCCACGAGCCGATGATCCCAAATCCATCCCAGTTCACTTCCAGCGGGCATCTTCACCATCTTTCCTCTGCCAAAGCAACTTCTCATGGTCAGATACATTAAAATTAATATTAATTACCTCTTCTTTTCAGGTTTGGGGCTGCCAGTGGAGCTCCTTGGATCAGATTAATGGGGTTTGGGTTTTAGATGTGTTTTCACTTCCCATGACACACTGAATATTTGGGTTGCTGTGGACACCATTGGTTAGGATTTATATCCATCGNTTTTGGTTTTGGGGTTGGGGTTGGTTTATTTTTTGTTATTATTATTCCACATCCTTCCAGAGATTTCCCAACTCTTCCCAGTTTCTGGCTTTTCTCCCTCGGAGTTGCTGAGATATTTCAGCAGTTTAACACAATCCCTTTTCCGTGATTTTTCCTGGAGCTGCAGCTATTTCGGGAGTTTCTGGTAAGAGCTTGACCTCCCCAGCTCAGACAGAGTTCAAATCCCTGCCTGGTGGAAAACTGTGTTGGGAATGGGAATGGGAATGGGAATGGGAATGGGAAGGGGAATGGAGATGGAGATGGAGATGGAGATGGAGATGGGAATGGAGATGGGAATGGGAATGGGAATGGGGATGGGAATGGGGATGGGAATGGGAGTGGGAATGGGGATGGGAATGGGAATGGGNGTTCATCTTCTCAGGGACCTGGGCCAGGGCTGGGTTAAGACTTGGGCTCGATCTTAGAGGGCTTTTCCAGCCTAAATGATTCCATGATTCCATGATTCTCTCTGCCATCCTGCTCTCTCTGTCCCTCCCACGAGCCGATGATCCCAAATCCATCCCAGTTCACTTCCAGCGGGCATCTTCACCATCTTTCCTCTGCCAAAGCAACTTCTCATGGTCAGATACATTAAAATTAATATTAATTACCTCTTCTTTTCAGGTTTGGGGCTGCCAGTGGAGCTCCTTGGATCAGATTAATGGGGTTTGGGTTTTAGATGTGTTTTCACTTCCCATGACACACTGAATATTTGGGTTGCTGTGGACACCATTGGTTAGGATTTATATCCATCGTGGTTTTATCTTTGGAAAACCTTTGAGTTAGGATTTATATCCATCATGGTTTTATCTTTGGAAAACCTTTGAGGAGTTTATCGGGGCCGAAGGAATAATAACAACAACAACAACAACAATAATAATAATAACAACAACAACAATAATAACAACAACTACAACAAAACAACAACAACTNAGATGGGAATGGGAATGGGAATGGGGATGGGAATGGGGATGGGAATGGGAGTGGGAATGGGGATGGGAATGGGGATGGGAATGGGGATGGGAATGGGAGTGGGAATGGGGATGGGAATGGGAATGGGAATGGGAATGGGAATGGGAGTGGGAATGGGGATGGGAATGGGAATGGGAATGGGAATGGGAATGGGAATGGGAATGGGAATGGGAATGGGGATGGGAATGGGAATGGGAATGGGAATGATCTCCAATCTGTTCAAACCAGGGTTCCTGCACTCTCACTTCTGATTAATGTGCTCAAACCTCTTCCCACTTATCCCTCACCATATCCCATTGTTCCCTCCCTGGATGGGGGCTTGCTACAAACACACTTTAATTACTTTTCTAATTAGTCAGCAGCCAATCAGTGCTGAGATGCCTCTTGTACCGACTGAAATCTTCGCTGCTTTTTTCACGTATTTTACACAACTCCTCATGAACTTTTCCGAGTCTAATTAAACATCTCTCCTCATTTTTGCCTTCGCTCCTCCAGGGTCACTCCTTGCTAATTCTCCTTGTGATATTAATCCAGGTGACATCACTGAATCTCAGGTTTTTTAGAGGAAAATGCATTTGAGAAAATAAAGATTTGTGGCTTTTCTCAGCTTATCTTCCTGATTGTTTTTAAAGGAGGCTCCTTTCTGCTTTGCTGAAAATTAGTTAAAAAGAAATTGGTAATTATCAGAAATGCAAATTTCAGATGGCTGAAAGGGTTTAATGAAGAAGTTTAAATAAGAATTTAATTATTATTATCCTAATAACAATATTTAATTAAGCTATGCTAATAAATGTAATTTATTATGTTTATTAAATATTTTTATTTAAAAGATAGATAAATTTTATAAAATCGATACGTTCAATAATAATAATAATTTATTTCGATTATTTAAAATTATATTTTAATAATAATAATAAAATATCATTACTGTGGATTCTGAAATTCTTAAAAGGAAAATAATATTTTTAAAATATCATTTTAAATTGAAAAATGAGAAGTTGTTGAACCTTTGTGGGAAGGATGTGATACCTGTTGGAAAACATCATTGGAACTTCATCTTAAATCCAAATTATCTTCTCCTGGTGGCCTCTCCCTGACCTTAAAAAGCCATTTCCAATCCCTTCCTTATATTTTTGGGATTCACTTCCATGGAAAGGTGTTTCCAGTCCCTATTTACAGATCATTCCCGTCTTTCACGGCCTCTCGGTGGTGTCTTGCAGCTCTTTGGTCACTCCCTGTTTTCTCTGGAATGGTGGAGGCATGAACAGGAATCACACGGATAAACATGGAATAACATGGTAATGGGATAAATGTGGAAAAAACATGGATAAACCCTCCAGCAGAGCTTTGGGAATGAATTCCCACCCCTTCGGATTTTTTGGGGCAGAACCCGATGTAAAACACTTGGAATTTCAGTTTATCCCTGAAATTTGCTCTTCTTCTTTTTGTCCCTACCATGGAACTGCTCCCAAATCTGAGCATTTATGGAAACTGCTGATGCTGCTTTGTGCTCCCAGATCTTTTTCCTTTGGAATATTGGATTCTCTGCCCGTTCTTCCACCTCGGAGCAGTTGGGTTCCATCTCCTCCTTCATCCTGAGCAGGGATGAGACCGGAGAGCAAAGACAAGGCTGATGTGGACACGAACGCTCCCATTTTTCCCTTGGCTCTTTCAGCTTGACAATGAAGCCCTTGGATAAATTTTTGGGAAGTTCCGAAGAGCCTGCACAACATTTCATGGAATCACGGAGTTGTCCAGATTGGAAAAGCCCTCCAGGACCATTGAGTCCAATCATCACCCAGCAGCACCATGGTCACTGCCAAACCACGTCCCCAAACATCACATCCACGTGGCTTCTGAGCACTGCCAGGGATGGGGACTCCACCACTGCCCTGGGAAGTCTTTTCCAGGATTTTACAACTTTTCCGGAAGAAATTGTTCTCAATATCCAACATGAACATTTCCTGGTGCAGTTTGAGGCCATTTCCACTCGTTTCCATGGTGGGGTGTGAGTGGTCACATTTGCGGCTCTGCCTCAGCATTCCAAGGGCTGAAGAATCCCACAAAACCAGGTCCCCATGGAACAGCAGCCTCAGGACCGAGGTGCCACCCTCCTGTCCTTTGTCCCCACCAGGAGCCACCCCCTGGCTCTGCTGATTCCTTAGGGCTGGTCCCAAACTCCTCCTCTGCAGTCGATGCCGTGCTTTATCCCAACTTTCCCATACAAAAATTCCCATCCTGCTGGTGGTGGGACTCGCCCAGCTCGCCAAAAAGGGGCCTGAACTCGGGGAAGGCTTTCTGTTCCTCTCTGTTTTCCCAGTTTTCCTCTTTCTAATAGACAGTGTCCTCCTCCAACTATTCCCACACCTTCCCACTAGGAACACACAGGAAATTTTAAAAGGAATATTCCATGTTTACAAATCCACTTCCTGGGCTGCTTCCCTAAAGGATTCATTTAGAATCTAAAGAGATATTGGGATTTTCCCTCTGGAATTTGCTCCTCCAGACCCCCACGTTGAGCTGCCATCCAGATGTGGAAAAGAACCATTCCAATGATGAACAATCTGTTCCAGTAATTATTATTCTTGGTTTGGAAAAAAATAATCCCTTTTCCACTTCTAATTTCCCTGAGTTTAGCTTCCAACTGCTGCTTCTTATCCTGCCTTTCTTCCTGAGATGAAAGTGTTTTCCCCTTCTCCTCGTGGAAGTGCTCCCATGTTTGTAACATTCCCTCTCCTTTTCTTCCTTTTGATGAACAAACCCGGAGATTCCTTTGAATATTTTCAAATAAGAAATTTTCCTTAACCCTCGAGTCATCCCTGCAGTTTTCTTCTGGCTCTTCTCCAGCTTTACTCCCATGAAAATAAAATTGAAAACAAAAAAAGCAGCACACGTCTCTCCAGGCATCTTCCAGCATGGAATTCAGAGGTTAAACATTCCCATCTAATCACACTCTGCCTGCCTTTCCCGGTGTATCCATGGATTTCTCAGCCATCCCATCATTCCGGGAGCTGGTGTTGCTCAGGAGGCCGTGGAGCTGTGTGGGAATGAGGAGGATTCAGTAAAAATCGGATCTATTTTGTGTCCTGTAGTTCAGATTCTCTTCTCAGAGTTGTTCTCTGGTGTAGTTCTTTTTAACATCAGTCACAGCAGGAGTGGGAAAACTCTCCTGGAAGCATTCCAGCCTCATAAAATCATGGAATGGTCCTTAAAGATCATCTGGCTCCAAACCCAGGGATTTAAGGTCCCTTGTAACCCAAACTAAACCATGATTCTGTGTTAATTTAAATGAGACAAGGGTGTGGTCACAGGTTCCTGGTAAATATTGATGTGGTAGAGGAGGATTTTAAAATCTCTCTGACTTATTTGTGACTTCACCATGAGAAGTTCTCTGCAAAGCTTTCAACAAGCCTGAAATTCCATTTATGGAATGGGAGTCTCCAGGATTTTCTCCTGTTTTTCCTGGTGAATCTGGGGTCTGGCTGAGGAAGTTTTAATCTCTGGCTCACAGCAAGGAAGGAGATTTCTGGCTGTGGCTACAACTCATTCCAGTTCAGCCCATTTGGGATCTTCTTGGCTCTTAATTCAGCCCATTTGGGATCTTCCTGTTCCTCAGTTCAGCCCATTTGGGATTTCCTGTTCCTCAGTTCAGCCCCTTTGGGGATCTCCTGGCCCTTGGGATCTCCTGTTCGTCAGTTCAGTCCATTTGGGATCTCCTGGCCCTTGGGATTTGCTGTTCCTCAGTTCAGTCCATTTGGGATCTCCTGGCCCTTGGGATTTCCTGTTCCTCAGTTCAGCCCATTTGGGATCTGCTGTTCCTCAGTTCAGCCCATTTGGGATCTGCTGTTCCTCAGTTCAGCCCATTTGGAATATCCTGTTCCTCAGTTCAGCCCATTTGGGATCTGCTGTTCCTCAGTTCAGCCCATTTGGGATCTCCTGGCCCTCGTGCTCGGATCACTTTTGATCCTGATCCAGGAGATGATGCCTGGACAGACTTTGAGCCTGGATTTGATCCTCTTTCCCTGGAGTTTCTGCCCTGTTCGAAGTAATTTAGGACAAACTCCCTTTGGAGCGATTCCCGGCTGTTCGGGGAAGGCTGGAAGTCCCTGGGAGGTTTTTGTGTCACCTCAGTGTCCCAGTCCTGGGTGCAGGCGAGGTGTGGAGTGAGTCTGGTTTGTTCTCAGCTCTGGGTGAGCCCTGAGCTCCTGCCCAGGACTGCTGGAGTGCCCCGAGTGCCACATCCACAACACTTCCAGGAGTGGGGATTCCACCAATTCCCTCTTTCCACGCCAAGCAGGCTTGAAGAAGTTGCCAAGGGCAGAGTTTTGCACCCGAATTGTGCTGCTTTAATTGTTGCTCTTGATGAGCTGTGAGGCCTTTTCCAGCTTTAACAACTCCGCGATTTTTTTTCTGCAACAAGTGTCTGATTTTTTTCCTTTACAAAACAAGTGCAAAAGCAGTCTCCTGCTATTTTCCATCTCTCCCGTTTCTCTTGGCATCTCCAGGATGCTTTACACCCTGCCCCGAAGACATGGAGGTTTTTATGATGTTGGTATCTTGTTTCTTCCCCTTCGTGTTTGCTCTTGGAGACTCGGCTCGGCGGAGACGTTCAAAGGGAGGCAGGGAACGCGCGGGGTGATGGTGAGACAGATAAACAAAGAGAGCTGGTGAATTATGCATATTCCTGAGCGTTCACCTTGAGGAAACAGCAGGATCTGGGAATGCATGACTGGCAAAGACCTTGAAGAGCAGCTCTGTGGGACTTATTTATTTTTTTATCAGCGCGGTCTTCGAGGAAGATGAATTATCCGCCAGAAGAGCCTTGAGGGATCCGGGTTTATTCTCATTGTACGGGCTTTAGGACAATAAAGTGACTCTGTTCTTCAGCGCTCCTGATGAGCTGTTCAAGGCACTCCATGAGCGGGATTATCCAGCCTGGAGATGCAAATGAGGACATTTCACAGCTCTCCCTGGATTTGCTGACCCTCATTAAGCCCAGCAGAACAGCTGAGCTCTTGGATATTGATCACACGCAGCCGGGATCATCCCTGGAACACCGATCACTTCCCCGAGGGCACCTGGAGTCAGGGAAGGGCTGGGCAGAACTGGTTAGAAATATTCTAAATTAGAAATTTAGAGGTTGGAAAAACCCTCCCAGCCCACCGAGTCCAGGCTGCGCCCACCTTGTGCCCAGCCCAGAGCTCTGAGTGCCACCTCCAGGAATTCCATGGACATCTCCAGGGATGGGCACTCCAAACCTCCCTGGGCACTTCCAAGGCCTGAGCACCCTTTCCATGGGGAAATTCCTGCTGATGTCCCACCTGGGACAATCCCACCGGTTTCCTTGAAACGTTTATAATTCTTCATGTTAATTTAGAGACTCATAATTGCAAATCCCAATTTAGAGCTGCTGTTAATCCTCAACCCTCAACACTCCCAACCTCGGTGCTTTGTATTTGTAAGGCCCTGCGAGCTTTGATTTGATTTCCCATCACTCCAGATCCGGAGGTGTTTCCCTCCTGCTTCCCACGGAATCTGCTCCTAATTGGAAAAGATCCTTCAAGCACCTCATCCCCCCAGCCCTGAGCACAACACTTCATCATCGCAGCTCGTTAAGAGATGCTGCCCTCATCAATTCTCATCCTGGACCTCTTGAAAAAGGAATTCATATTCTCCAGTATCTGCCTTGGAACGAGAGCCTGCTGCCGGGTTTTCCGGCAGAATCTTTTCCTCACAATTAACGGGGCAGGTTCCCCTCTCAAAGAGCAGAGTTTTGGGTGAGGGTTATTTTTTGGTCAATAATGAGTAGTTGGAAAGGTCAGGCTGCCCAACACCTGCAATGCCACGGAATTTGAGGGAGGTTACAAAGATTAATAGGAAAATCCTTGAAAAAAGCATTCGAAAAAATCCTTGTGGTTACAACAGCTTTCAACGGCTTCTGAGCCTCGTAAGGGCTGCCAAAGTCCAGGGGGGAGCGGGAATTAGGAAAAAGGGATCCATTCCTGAATTCCCTGCTCAAAGCCCAGCGGAGGGATGGGTGCCTTGGGATCATGGATGGGGATCAAACATTTTGTTTCCATTGGTTCCTCCAGCTTTGCTTTGGAAGCTTTGCAGATTTTTAGTAGAATCAGGAAGAGTTTGGCACCAGAGATCAAGAATACAAAACATAAAATATAAAATATAAAATATAAAATATAAAATATAAAATATAAAATATAAAATATAAAATATAAAATATAAAA
>VZTG01006971.1:10930-21447 GCA_013397845.1 Melanocharis versteri | reverse complement strand
AAAAAAAAAAAAGAAAAAAATAAATTTAAAATTTGTTACAGCTGCCAGAAACAGGGGTGGGAGAGGCGCAGGGAGCTGCAGAATCCCAGAACAGGTTGGGATGGAAGGGACCTTAAATCCCATCCCATTCCATGGCAGGGACACCTCCCACTGTCCCAGGCTGCTCCCAGCCCCAGTGTCCAGCCTGGTCTGGGACACTGCCAGGGATCCAGGGGCAGCCACAGCTGCTCTGGCAATTCCAGCCCAGCCAGGAATTCCTTCCCAATATCCCACCCAAATCTCCCCTTTCCCAGTTTGAAGCCATTCCCTGTGTCCTGTCCCTCCATCCCTTGTCCCCAGTCCCTCTGGAGCTCTCCTGGAGCCCCTTTAGGCCCTGCAAGGGGCTCTGAGCTCTCCTTGGATCCTTCTCCTCTCCAGGGGAACATTCCCAGCTCTCCAGCCTGGCTCCAGAGCAGCGGGGCTCCAGCCCTGGAGGGATTCCCATTACTGGGAATACCCAAATCCCATTATAGTGGATATTCATCCATTCTGCTGCTGTAAAGTCTCTCCAAGAACTGTCCGTCAGGAATTTCTTTCACCACCAGTTACAGGACCCAAAATCATGTGCAAAGTCTTTCAATCAAACAGAGATTTCTGCTTTATTCCACTTTATCCACAATACCTCATCCCACAAATAATCATTCCATTCAGATCCGGGTATCTTATGGGATATTTAACTTTATAATTGAGATTTAGGAGGAACTCTGATGTTTTTCCAATATTTCTGACCTCCTGCAGCACTCCCAGCTTTGGGAGCCCACAGCAGCCCCTGGAACACGGGGATTTTTTTTTCCTCCTTCACGTCCTGCTCACAAAATGCCTTTTGTGTGTTTGGGGTTTGGTTGCTGCTCTCAATAATTGATAAATTCACATTACGAGAGACACAGAAATCTTTCAGGAGCTCTCTGATTTCCCTTCCTGTTCTACCACCAGAGTAGAAAATGCACCAAAGGCTGGGGAAAGTTTCCATTATTTTCTTTGCGGTTGTTTTAAAACCAACTGGAGCTGCAGAATGAGGTCAGAAATTTGGAATTTTAAAGTTGGCTCCAAGAAAAGAACGATTATCCAATTTGCAGTTGTAGGGCTTGGAGAGCACCGTTTTTAAACTATAAATCACCCCTATAAATATTCCTCCATTTTTAAACCATGGCCGGAGCAAGATCTCCCTTTCCCCTCCCTCCAGATACTGGGTGGTCACTTCCCTTTGGAAATTTTGCTCCTGGGGGAATTTTTCCTCCAATGTTTGATGCCGAATCCTGGTGTCTCCAGGAATTCCATGACTCTTTGAGCACCTTGGTGATATTCATGGAGCACAGTCCCTAAATAAAGTGTCCCCAGTGCTTCCCTGGGCTCCAGTTCATGGAATTATGGAATGGTTGGGCTTGGAAAGGACCTTAAATCCCACCTCAGTCCCACACCTTCCATGGGCAGGGACACCTCCCACTGTCCCAGGCAGCTCCAGCCTGGCCTTGGACACTTCCAGGGATCCAGGGGCAGCCACAGCTTCTCTGGGAATTCTGTTCCAACCCCTCCTCACCCTCCCAGCCAGGAATTCCTAATTCCCAGTATCCCACCTAACCCTGCAGTGGGTTTATATCCCACTATCCCGATATCCCAGATCTGCAGCGCAGCAACAAATCCATGCTTTGGAATCCTCAGGCTTACAGGGATCTGCACAATCATTATCCCTGGCTGGGATAGCGAAACTGGGGGAATTTTCCATTTCTCTGCAGGCTCAAAGCCATGATCCCGCAGGGATGTGGAGCAGGGAGAGGATTCCTGGAGCTGCCTTTTCCCGGCTCTGTGGCTGTCGATACCTTGGCATTTGTCTTCTTACTGGAAACAAGGAGCTGCTCCATAAACCCAGATCATATCCGGTGGTTTGCATGAAACCTAAAATCCTACAGAAATTTCCAGTGCTGGGAATGGAGTGAAACGGCTCTGGAGCCATCCAGGGAGAGGTGGCAGAGGTAATATCGAAATAATGGATTTTGGAGAAGAAAGAGGAAGTTCCCAGCTTGGATCCTGAGCTCCAGGACAAACTGGCTGGGAAGAGGAAGGCAGAAGGAAAATTCCAAGCCTGACCATGGAATACAGAGGTCACAAGCTGGAGGAAGGTTATGGAGGAATGAAAAGTGAGGAAAATGGGAAAAAAACCCCAACAACAACCCTTAAAAACCAAGAGAATAAAACAGCCACGACCTTCAATAAGGCCAGATCCAATAAAGCCAGAAGAGACAGGGAAGATCCTTTGGGAACTGAGCCCAAATGAAAAAAAAAGGAGTTTGGGGAAGTTGGCAGCTCTTTAAAAATGCTGGAAAAATCCATCCCCTGCAGAGGAGCTGCAGGAAGGGCGGGGAGGGACCCCAGGGGCTGAATCCAGGGCTCCTCATTGACTTGGAGCAGAAGGAATTGCACAGGGAGCAAAAAGGGGCTCAGCTGGATGAGAAACAGCCTGGAGATGCTGAGGGACAGGGGAAAGCGGGAAGGGAAAAGGAGGAAGGGAAAAGGAAGAGGGGGAAAGAAGGAAGGGAAAAGGAGGAAAGGAAAAGGAGGAAGGGAAAAGGAAGAGGGGAAAAGGAGGAAGGGAAAAGCAGGAAGGGAAAAGGAGGAAGGGAAAAGGAGGAAGGGAAAAGGAGGAAGGGAAAAGGAAGAGGGGAAAAGAAGGAAGGGAAAGGGAGAAAGGGAAAAGGAAGAGGGGAAAAGCAGGAAGGGAAAAGGAGGAAAGGAAAAGCAGGAAGGGTTGAGGAGAAGATCCCCAAGTGCAAGAGGGACCCAGGAAACTTCTGGGTCACCCCTGGGTGAGTGCAGAGGGGATTCCCTGCTGATCCTCCAGGGATGGCTCCAGGGCTTCTCCTCCTGCTGGGAACGGCAGCAGGAAGAGGGAGAAGGTTTTAATGGATTCTCTCCCCAAGGTAAAGGTTGTTGGATCAGGCCGGTTTGATGGAATCATGGAATCCTTGAGGCTGGAAAAACCCTCGGAGGCCATTGGGTCACCCAGCAGTGCCCAGGCCAGCACTGCCCCACGTCCCCAAGTGCCACATGCACAGGGGTTCGAAATCCCCCAGGGCTGGGGACTCCACCCCTGCCTGCTCCTGGCATTCCAGGGAGGTGTTGAGCTGTTCCTGGCATTCCAGGGAGGTGTTGAGCTGGGAGAGGCAGAGGAGGAGCGAGCAGGGGCTGAGCCCGGCCCTGAACGTTGCTCTTCCCATCCTCAATGTCTCAGAGCAACCGNAACGCAGTATAAAATCTAAAAAATATGAAAGTTAAAACTAAAGGTATCACAGGAGTAGCTCAGACCAGAGCAGGAGTTCACATGCAGCCCATTTCCATGGAATTATGGAGCTGGAGGGACCCCCAAGGATCATCCCAGCTCCTGGCCCTGCCCAGACACCCCAACAATCCCACCCTGTGCACCCCTGGCAGTGCTGTCCCAACGCTCCTGGAGCTCTGGCAGCCTCGGGGCCGTGCCCATTCCCTGGGGAGCCTGGGCAGTGCCCAGCACCCTCTGGGGAAGAACCTTTCCCTGGTATTTATTCCCTCCCGTTCCCGTTCCCTTTCCTTACATGATACCAGCATCACACACAGGTCCAGCATCTTCCAGCTGTGGCCACAACCCCTCCGAGTGATTTTCTCCTCAGAAAATCCTCCCCGTGCTGCCCCAAGGGCCCCAAGGAGAGGCCGAGCAGCTCTGAGGAGGAAACCACGCCGCACCTCGCTTTTCTTCGGGAAGAGCAGCCCTGTGCGAACATTCCTGATTTTATTTCCCGCTGCTGTCGCGGGGAGCCGCGCCGTTACAAATAGGAAATTAAATCAGGGGGTGATGTAAACCTGCCGAGGAGAACAGGCAGCTGTTACGGTTCTTTATTGCTTTTTTTTCCTCTGCTGTTGCATTTCGCCGTCGTCTGGCGCTCAGCGAAGGGTGTGATTTATTCATAGCGGGCTCTGGCGCGGCCGGGGGTTGTACAATAAACCCCTGACAAGGCCCGTGCCAAAAGCCATTAGGAGGAGAGAACAATAATGGAGACACGAAGTATTTACAGAGCGAGTTGGCTTTAATTTAAAATCCTTTACTGAGGCTTGATGATAATTACATCACATTGCTGACAGGCCCCGCTCTGCACCACGGCGTTAAAAAATCGGCGAGAACTGAAACCTCCCTTAAGAAGCTGCAACAAATTCCTGGAATTTTAAGGTCATTGCTGCCAAGAGCCAGGTTTTCCCTAATTTGGGGTTGGAATGACAGGGGTATGTTTGATGTGGTTGTTGGGATGGATCCTGATCCAGGGTTTTGCTTTCTCCTCTTCCTTCTCCTTCTCTCTCCCTCCCCATCCAGAGGTGTTTATATATAGGTTGGAAAGATCTGTGTTTTGTCTATAAAATAAATAAATTTTACCTGCTTGTGAAGCCTCTTCCAGGGCCTGAAGGGGCTCCAGGAGAGCTGGAGAGGTTCTGGGGACAAGGGGTGGAGGGACAGCACACAGGGAATGGCTTCAGATTGGAAAAGGGGAGATTGGGGTGGAATATTGGGAATTAGGAATTCCTGGCTGGGAGGGTGGGGAGGGGCTGGGCTGGAATTCCCAGAGCAGCTGTGGCTGCCCCTGGATCCCTGGCAGTGTCCAAGGCCAGGCTGGACACTGGGGCTGGGAGCAGCCTGGGACAGTGGGAGGTGTCCCTGCCCATGGAATGGGATGGGATTTAAGGTCCTTTCTATCCAAACCATTCTGGAATTCTGTGTGGAAGAAGAGCAGCTGTGTCATCCCCAAAGGGTGGGAATTGGCCGTTTCATTTTCCCCTCAGTTTCCCAAAGCTGGGATTCCTCCTGCGGCGCATCCTTGGAATAAAACACCACTCACCCAGGCAGGAAAAGCAGATTTTCTTCCCATAAAACCCTGGCAGAGCCCCGTGCAGGGGCAGCGCTGAAAGAGTTAATGCCAACAGACCTCCCGAAGCTGTTGCCTCCCAAATTCCATTTTATGCCATTTTCCAGCCCATTTTGGGAGGGAATAGAAGGGAAGTTCCAGGAATCCCGGGGGTGAGTGCAGTTGCAGGGCTCTGACGAGGGAGAGCAGCAGATCCATGCTCAGCTCCCAGGAGCCTCCGGAGAGGGGGATCAGGAGCAGCCCCATTCCAGCATTTCCAGCCCTACAACTCCAGCTTTATTCCCCTGGAATCTCAGAGCTGTGAGGAATTGTTAAAGATGTTGGAAAGCACATTTGGGAGAGCAGCAGGAGGAGGAGATGCGTTTGTAAATCCACACCAAAAAAAGCGCCTTTAATTAGCAGCCAGCCTAATGAACAGAATCCTCCTGCAAACAAAATCCATCTCCAGGCTTCCAAGTGGGAATTTTGTGTTTATGAGCCCTCCTTGAAGGGTTTGAGGATCGTTTTGTGGGAAATTATAACTCTCATCTCCAAAGGGAAGCTCCCGGCCTTTAAACAGGATTTGTGGTGCATCCAGCAGATTTTGTCTCACTTCCTGCTCAGATTTCCAAGCTGGAAGCCTGGGAATGCTCAGGGACAGGAATTTATCCTGGATGAACCTTTGCTCTGACCCAGTATTGTCATTTTTATGTTTTAGTATAAATTTGAATATTAAAATATTAATGTTAGGTTAATATTTCTTATAGGTTTTCATCAGCCTTTCATAATTTAATGCCCTTTATAGAACATTTCCCCGGATTTTCGAGCTGCTGACCTGGAGATGGGAACACCTGGATGACCCTGCTCGGTCTCCCAGGGCTGGAAAAGATGTTGAGGGTGGTTGTTTCATAATTAACAAATTAATTTGGACATCAGGATTTCCCATTCTTCCATGCAAAATGGGAGATTTAAAAAAAAATGAGTGGTTGGGTGTTTAGGCACAAAAATTCCTGGAAATTCAGACAGATGCTCCTGCCTGGTTCTCCAAAATTTTTACGTGGGATTTTTTATGGAATGTTGGTTTTCTTAAGTAAAAGGACAGAGAATTCTCCAGCTCCTCGTGGTCTCTGAAATGGTGGTGGGGAGAGAAGGTTTTCCTGGAATTCTCCTGGTGTTTCCTTCTTGAAACAGAAATCAGAGAATTCCAGGCTGGTTTGGGATGAAGGAGACCAATCCCACCCTGACCAAATGCTCCTAGAGATGGGAAAACCTTGGGAATTCCCTGGGGAGCCTGGTCAGTGCCCACCACCCTCTCCCTGAAATCCAACCTAAAAACCTCGAAAATTCCCCCCAACGGAGCTGGAATCGCACCAGGAGAGGGATGAAGCTTCCAAGGAAGAGGAGCATTGAGTAAATTCCATGAAAATCTTGAATTTTCAGACTCTGGATGCTGAAATCTCCACCTGTGTCCTTCCTGGTGTAATGCTGGAAATATTTGGGATTTAATCCCTTCCTTGCTGTAATAAAGGTTGAGGGGGAAGAAGAGCAGCTCCGGAAAAGTGGGAAGAATTTTGGCAGGAGGAAGGGAAGGAGGAATAAAATTCCTGCCTGCTTAGGAAGGGCTGAAAAGAGCAATTACCACCTGGAAATGAGGTGGTGGCAAATAAAAGTCACTCTGGAGGCATCCTGAGCAAATCTCTCCAGGACGGGAACTTCTCCAAGGAACATCTTCACGAAGATTTTTTTATGGGAACCATTTGAAGGATCGGGATAAAAACCCTGGGAGTGTTAAAAGAACCCTGAGCCAATTTCGTGGAAATCTCAATAATTTTCTCTTTGTAGATTAAAAAGTCGGCCCAGGGGCTGCTCCAAGGCCTGGAAAGTCAATGGGAGATTTTCCAGAGCTCTCCGGAGAGCTGGATCAGTGCTTGGGATGTGCCTGCAATGCCCCTGAGCTTTGTTGTTTTTGACCTGGGCCAAAGTAAGATTGAAATATTGGAAAATTGTGCCTGTGACTTACAGCCTGGGGCTCATTTTGATAAGATTTGAAGAAGATTTTGGTAAGATTTTAGTAAGATTTTTATACGATTTTGATATTTTTCTTATAAGATATTGATACAATTTTGATAAGAATTTGATAAGATTTTGATACTATTTTGATACAATTTTGGTAAGATTTTGATAAGATATTGACACAATTTTGATAAGAATTTGATACTATTTTGATATGATTTTGATACAATTTTGATACCATTTTGGTAAGATTTTGATAATATTTTGATAAGATTTTTGGGCTGATTTTGATGAAATACCCAATCAAATCTCAACGTATTTCAGTAAAGCCAGGCAGGGTTTCACTCCAGTTTTTCCATTGCATTGTTGATGCTGGGAAGTGATTTAGGACAAAAAGTTCCCCTCTGGAAGCAGGAATTGCCTCCCCAGCGGTTGTCCCGTGTTATTTAGTGGCTGCCATTCCCGAATTTTGGGAATGAATTGATGGATTTTTCCATCCAGCCACAGAGAGGGATGGATCTGAGTTCTGCCTCTGTATTGAGGGATTGTAGGATATTTTCAGGGGGAATTTTTTCATGGATAAAATGGAAGGGGCTGCCCAGGGAGGTTTGGAGTGCTCATCCCTGGAGGTGTGCCAGGAATTCCTGGATGTGGCACTCAGAGCTCTGGGCTGGGCATTGGGCACATCCTGAACTCAGTCTGGGAATTCTTTTCCAGCCTCAGAGATCCCAGGATTCTGGGATTTTTGCCCTTAATGAAGATATTTGGTTTATTTATTCAATGTTTGTGTTAGGGTGGAGTTTAGAGGTTTTATCCAATTTAGGGCTTCAGGGTGGTGGGAAACTGGTGAATCCCTGGGGAGTCTCTCCCTGCCCTGAGGATGTGAGGGAGGAAGGACGAGGCTTTTAGGGAATGGTTGGATGAGCACAGATTTCACAGGAAACAAAGATCCAGGGATGCTTTTGCCAGCTTTGTACCGGGAGGTCCAAAATCTCTTTGCATCTGAGGATTTTATAGAATCCCAGAATCCCAGAATCCCAGAATCCCAGAATTCCAGAATCCCAGAATCCCAGAGTGGTTTGGGTTGGAAAGGACCTTAAATCCCACCCAGTGCCACCCCTGCCATGGCAGGGACACCTCCCACTGTCCCAGGCTGCTCCCAGCCCCAGTGTCCAACCTGGACTGGGACACTCCAGGGATCCAGGGGCAGCCACAGCTGCTCTGGGAATTCCAGCCCAGCCCCTCCCAGCCAGGAATTCCCAATCTCCCATCCATCCCTGC
Source organism: Melanocharis versteri (assembly GCA_013397845.1). Classification (NCBI taxonomy): domain Eukaryota; kingdom Metazoa; phylum Chordata; class Aves; order Passeriformes; family Melanocharitidae; genus Melanocharis; species Melanocharis versteri. The sequence goes on along the minus strand of VZTG01006971.1, from coordinate 13,252 downwards.
CCTCCTTCTGCTTCAGGCCATTCCCTCCCTGTGAAAATGTGGGATTTGTGCCCTGCTCGTGGATGGCTTCTCCTGGCCAGCACTAAAACCATTCCTGTTCCTGGTTTTTTCTTTGCTTTCTCCGTTTTTAAGTTGTCGACTCCATTAAAAAAATCCGCAGGAACAAAGGGAAAAGCAAACATGAAAAACCCACAATGAGAATTAATGAGCTGTTTGAAAAATAAGGTGAAGTGAACTATTTCAAAGGCTGAATATTTAAGTGCAGATACAATACACACCAACTATTAATGCAGGGGGAAAAAATCCATAAAAATGACATTTTTCCTGACATTTTTCCTATACCTGTTTGAAGAAAAACTCTCTCCTGATACCGTTCCCAGTGGGAACAGCACTTCCACTGTTTGATTTCCACCTCAAAGGAATCTCTACATCAAAGGTCAAAATCATCGATAGTTAAGCAAAGTAATTAATTAGCTGTTAGGATCACTGCTAGAGCACAATTTTAACATCATTTTTCTTTCATTCCCCTCGTGTCCAGCAGCTCGAGCAACTTTTTTTACAAGTTCTGTGTTCCAGAAATTTAATTGCACTTTTATTGTTGTGTTCGGAGTTAATTATACAGCAAAGCAGGTTTATCTCTTCGATATTAAATCAAGCAAGTGCTCTTGGAACAATCAATTGATATTTAATTACAACAGAGAAGCTGCCCTATTAAATCTAAATTAAATGCTCATTGAAGACTATTAAAGTGTTACCAGACCATCAAACAGCAAATGCAAACCAATGCAGCCCAAAGCCTTCTGTGCTTGGTTTTCTTTGGAACCCTGAGCAGGAAAACTGACCTCAGATGACATTTCCTGAAATTCTCAGTGAATTCCGAAGGAAAATTTCCTTCTCCAAGTTTGTTTTACTTAACCGAAGGGAGCAACGACATTGAGGCTTTTTTATGTCTTCCAGGGTCGTTGTAGGAGTTTAGAGGGGAAGGGTTTGGGAGGAGCTCAAAGTGGAGCANGCTCCAGAGCAGAGGGGCTTCAGATTAAATCTTCCTGTTCTCCTCCGGACTCATTCCAGCAGCTCCACATCCTCCTAATTTGGGATCCCAGAGCAGGAGGCTCGATCCTGTTATTCCTTCCTCCTCTCGGGATCCAGAAGCGCCCAGAGCATCCAAGTCACCAGAGCAACGTTAACTGAGCCTTCCAGCATCCCAGCTCCCGTGGCTGAGCCCCTTCTCCATCTCCACCCCTGTGAGGGGCACCTGCTCTATTTCCAGCCTTTCTCCTGGTTCAGGGAATGGGATCCCTTCTCCCACTCTGGGAGAATTCCCGCTGAGCGCTGACAGAGCCGTGACAGCAAAGCCAAAGGCGATCCAAGGAAATTGGGGGTGCAGGCTTGATTTTGATTAACGGGGCACCACCTTTAAAGCAGGAAGATGATTTTTTTTTTTCAGAAAATCCTAAAGCAAACAGTGCTTAAGTTAAATTGCCCAGAGGTTTTCGTGCAGGGTGACGTGGAAGGCATTTAAGTGACAAATGTTTCATCTGGAAAGAGAAACTCCATTACTCAGTGTGAGCCATTACTGGGGATGAGTTACGGGTCATCCATCAGTCAATTCCATAATGGATCATCCATATTCATGCCCGGCCCTCCTTCCAGCAGGGATGTTAATTTTGCTTTCCCTTGACTTGTTTTCCATCTTCATTAGCCTGAACTCCCAGTCTCAAGTGAGTGGAGATCCCTGTTTGCTCGTTTTTATTGGATCAGTTCGGAATGGATGGAGCTGCAAACCCTTGGGAACATCCGGAGGGCTCCGGGAAGGTTTTGCCTCTCAGCAAAGCCGGGACTGGGGTCGGGCACTTGCCAAGGGCACTGACAGAGCCCATCCATAGAAACGAGATGGGAACTTCTGTTTTAAGGTGTATTTCCACTCAAAATTCACTTCATCCCAGCAGAATCTTCTGACCAGCTGCAGGTGTGACACGGACACGTAGGAATAGGGAAAGGAAATGAAGANTTTTTTTTTTTCAGAAAATCCTAAAGCAAACAGTGCTTAAGTTAAATTGCCCAGAGGTTTTCGTGCAGGGTGACGTGGAAGGCATTTAAGTGACAAATGTTTCATCTGGAAAGAGAAACTCCATTACTCAGTGTGAGCCATTACTGGGGATGAGTTACGGGTCATCCATCAGTCAATTCCATAATGGATCATCCATATTCATGCCCGGCCCTCCTTCCAGCAGGGATGTTAATTTTGCTTTCCCTTGACTTGTTTTCCATCTTCATTAGCCTGAACTCCCAGTCTCAAGTGAGTGGAGATCCCTGTTTGCT
>VZTG01006971.1:0-10893 GCA_013397845.1 Melanocharis versteri | reverse complement strand
GATCAGTTCGGAGCGGATGGAGCTGCAAAACCTCGGGATCATCCGGAGGGCTCCGGGAAGGTTTTGCCTCTCAGCAAAGCCGGGACTGGGGTCGGGCACTTGCCAAGGGCACTGACAGAGCCCATCCATAGAAACGAGATGGGAACTTCTGTTTTAAGGTGTATTTCCACTCAAAATTCACTTCATCCCAGCAGAATCTTCTGACCAGCTGCAGGTGTGACACGGACACGTAGGAATAGGGAAAGGAAATGAAGAGTTCCCACATTTTCCTCTTTCGTCTCCTGCTCCGAGGTCAGGATGCTGTTCCATCCCTCAAGCTGTGCCAGGGGAGGCTCATCAGGAGCAATTTCTTCCTGGAACGAGTGGTCAGGCCTTGGAAGGGGTCATCCATCATCAATTCCATAATGGATCATCCATATTCATGCCCGGCCCTCCTTCCAGCAGGGATGTTAAGTTCTCCATCTTTGTTTCCCTGAGCTCCCGATCTGAAGGGAGTGGAGATCCCTGTTTGCTTGTTTTTATTGGATCAGTTCGGAGTGGATGGAGCTGCAAACCCTCGGGAACATCCGGAGGGCTCCGGGAAGGTTTTGCCTCTCAGCAAAGCCGGGACTGGGGTCGGGCACTTGCCAAGGGCACTGACAGAGCCCATCCATAGAAACGAGATGGAAAAATCCAGGGAATCCAACCCTGAGACTCCGGTGCTAATCCCCCTCCTAAACCGAGTCTAAAACGACAGCGGCGGATCTGGGAGTTAATGAAGTTTATTGGTTGACTTTCCAAATAAATTGTTACCTGAGGCTGTCATTCCCTGTCTCAAATCCCTGTCCCTCCAGGGGTTTCCAGATCTCCCAGGATAAAATTTTACCTTGGAGGGATAGTGGTTTCTCCACTCAGGTGTGCAATAACCTCTGAGTTTTTTATTCAAAACAGTAAAATGGAACTTCTCCTTCTACCACCATCGTTTTGAAGTGTCCTGGAATTTATTTAATGGAAACTGAATGCGATAATGAGGAGCTGAGTGGGAAAAGAACCCATTTGGGTGAAACAGAAACAGTTTCACTCTTGGGTTCTTCTTTAAGATCTTCTGAAATAAAAAGGGAAATAACTGACAGCAGCTTCTATCATGAAGAACAGGTATTTTTGTGTCTGCTAATAATTTATGGGATGGATAATCAGGCACATCCATTGAAAGGGAAGGTGAAGGGATGAACTCCCACTCACTCCAGGAGTTCACACCTTGCTGCACACGTTTCCTTCCGAGCCTCTGAGTGCGTATAAACCTGACTTTTTAAATTGCAGTCACCTGGGGTTTAATGTCTTGGTGTCACATTCCCCTGTCCACAGCGGGTGAAAATCTCCCCCTCAGATATTGCCACCAACTCAGCTCATTAATATTCATCATTACCTTTTGCATTCTGCCTTGCAATTAATTTCCAGCCCACATGAAAGTGCTTCTGTCTAAGTCCATTTAATTGGTTTTCAAGGTAGACATTCCCTGAGACATTTCTGCCACTTCCCCTCCAAAATAATTCAGATTCCTTGAGTTTGCTTTGATAAATCTCTTGGAACAACAATCAAGTTGGATAGCAAGGTATGCCTTGGATAAATTCTCCTGTCAATGCTTTGCTGAGCTGCTTAAGGATGAAAATGTCTCAATTATTCCTGGTGTGGAAGGAGACTGCCTCAAAAACCCAGTTTGGTGGAAAAAGATCTTGGCTGTGCTGTCACCCACAGAGCAAGAAGGTTCAATGTTGTCTGAGCCACGGATTTCCCACAAAAAACTCATCTTAGATCCCAGTCTGTGCTAGGAAAGAGAGCAGGGAGAAGGAAAGGATTTGGGAGAAGGGAAGGATTTGGGAGAAGCTCAGAGTGGAGCGTGGAAAAGGCAGGAGACGCCTCACCAGGGATAATCATGGAATCATGGAATGGTTTGGGTTGGACGGGACCCTAAATCCCACCCAGTGCCACCCCTGCCATGGCAGGGACACCTCCCACTGTCCCAGGCTGCTCCCAGCCCCAGTGTCCAGCCTGGCCTTGGAGTGATCCATCCCCTTTGAATTGAGGGGAAGGGTTCAGATTCTGCAGAGACAACGAGGGTGGGATAAAATTTGATGGTCTGAGTGCACAGAACCCCCAAAATCTTGGCACAGGAAGGATTTGGAGCTGCTGGAGGGAGTCCAGAGGCAACAGAATGATCTGAGGGATGGAGCAGCTCTGCTGGGAGGAAAGGCTGGGAGAGCTGAGCTGGGAATGTTCACCTGGAGAGGAGAAGCTTTGGGGTGACCTCCCTGTGGCCTGAAGGAGCTGCAGGAAACATGGAGAAAGAGAATTTCCAAGGGATAGTGCGACAGGACCCAGGGAATGGCTTCCCACTGCCAGAGGGCAGGGATGGATGGGAGATTGGGAATTAGGAATTCCTGGCTGGGAGGGTGGGGAGGGGCTGGGCTGGAATTCCCAGAGCAGCTGAGGCTGCCCCTGGATCCCTGGCAGTGCCCAAGGCCAGGTTTGGAGCAACCTGGGATAGTGGAAGGTGTCCCTGCTGGAACTGGATGATTCTTAAAATCCCTCCCAACACAAATCATTCTGGAATTCTGGGATCAGGGCTTTGCCAGGTGTGTGTGAGCAGCCATAATGTGACAAAACCATGAAAATAGGAATTTTTTGGACTCGAGGTGGCTCGTAAAGTTTTTTGGAAACCAAATCCAGAATTTACTACAAATTTCCTTTATCCTTATTTATTTCCCTTCCAAGTGTGGTTTATTCCAAGTTACAGCTTCGTTATATTCACAGTGTGAATAAATTTAACACCCCATCAACAGCGAATTCAGAGCCTGTGGCGTTCCCCAGGGAGCCCAGTTCGGGGATTTGCTGAATTGTTGGGATTATTGGGAAAATCTGATCGGGATTTGCTGAATTGTTTGGATTATTGGGAAAATGTAGTCAAGATTTGGTTGGAAATGCAGCAAAGTTTCCTGGAGCTCGCTGAGTGATTGTTGCAAAAATAATCGTGGTGGGGCATTCTGCTGAAGTGTTTGTTTGCTCCTAATTGTCCTGCCCTTCTTCAGCTGGGCTTGATGAGATTTCTCAGCATAATTAAAAGGCCCTCAAGGAAAAGGAAAATAAAATAGTCAGCAAATTAATCTGTAGGACAAGGAAACGCTGATCGTTCCTAGCACCTTAATTCGTTTAAAATTCGCTTTTCTTTAAGGTTTTCCCTTCATCACTGTGAGCTAATTAGAAACCAGTCTGGTATTAATGCACACAGACTTTTTAGCCCCATCCTGAACGTCCTTATATTTTAAGGAAATTTCCTTTAAAATTGAAAGGAAAAATTAATTTTTTATTTCCTTTTTGTTTTGAGGCAGGGAGTGGTTTCTTTGGGAAGCACGGACTGGAGGCTGAATCCTCTCTGCTGCATCCTCACACTTTGGGAAAACCCCTGGATGGGAGCTGAGGGGCTCTGGGCAGTGCTGCTGCTGCTGGCTGCACATCCCACTGGGTTTTTTGGGATTGGGAATGGGCCTGGAGGGAAATATTTGGTTTATTTGTTATTAAAACCAAAGTGCTGCTGATTTTGAGGGGAAATCACCATCTCACGTCTTCAGGATTGAAGGGCAGGGATGGATGGGATGTTGGGAATTAGGAATTCCTGGCTGGGAGGGTGGGGAGGGGCTGGGCTGGAATTCCCAGAGCAGCTGTGGCTGCCCCTGGATCCCTGGCAGTGCCCAAAGCCAGGCTGGACACTGGGGCTGGAAATGCACATTCCATGAGCTCAGAGTTCTCTAAATAAACCCGGGATGTTTTCCAAGGTGTTATCAATGCAGATTTCAGCTGCTGCATTCATTAGAGAATTAAAGGAGATAAATGTTAAAAAGGCAGCGACCAACGCTGAGGGCTGAGCGCGCACAAAGCCCGGAACAAGATTTGCATCTCCTCGGAGTTCTCCCCCACCACAACCTTGACATTTGCGATGGGTCAATAGATGTAAAATCGCATCGATTCATTAATTTTTTAAAAGCAAACCTTGCAAAGCAACCGAGCTGCGTTTTGAAGGGAGAGGCGTCGTTAGAAAGGTTAATTGTTGTTTCAAGGCTCTGCCCGGAATCGATAGGGCTGGGAGCTCCAAGGAATTTGTGGAGAAGCAGCTGATGGCTGCAGCTCTCCCAGCTGGAGTTTTGTTCCTCAGGAAAACAAAGCAGGAGCTGTCCAGGGGTTCAGGGCTTGGCAAAGCTGAATCAAGCTCCCTGACAGGCATGGAAAGCAAAGGGAATGTTCATTTTGCAAAAGCCAGAGGAGGTTAAAGGAGTCTCTGTTTACACGTGGAACACCCAGAGCCGCTGGAAAAGCCGCTGGTGGAGGTGACAGGGACAATCCCTCGGGAAACAAGGGGCAGATTGAGGGATTCCTACTGTCCCTGAGGGACGGGAATTGAGGCACAGCAGGTGAGGACCTGGCCTCTGCCCTCACTGGGGAGCCTGGAGGGGAACAGAAGCAGCAGGGCTCACTCAGCACAGAATCAGGGAATTGTTTGGGTTGGAAAAGCCCTCTGGATCATCAGATCCAACCGTTCGAATTGTTTGGGTTGGAAAAGCCCTCTGAATCATCAACTCCAACCATTCAAATTGTTTGGGTTGGAAAAGCCCTCTGGATCATCAAATCCAACCGCTCGAATTGTTTGGGTTGGAAAAGCCCTCTGGATCATCAAATCCAACCCTTCCCAGCACTGCCAAGGCACCACTGCCGCATGTCCCCAAGTGCCACATCCACATGGATTTTAAATCCCCTCAGGGATGGGGACTCCACCACTGCCCTGCACAGCTGTGGCAGGGCTGGAAAACCCTTTCCAGGAAGGAATTCTTCCTAAAATCCAATTTAAACTTCTCCTGGCCCGGCCTGAGGCCGTTCCCTCTCCTCCTGTCCCTGTTCCTTGGGAATCATCCTCGCTCCTGTCAGGGAGCTGTGCAGAGCCACAAGGTCCCCTGAGCCTCCTTTGCTCCAGGCTGAGCCCCTTCCCAGCTCCCTCAGGAATTCTCCAGCCCCTTCCCAGCTCCGTTCCCTTCCCTGGCCACGCTCCAGCCCCTCCATGTCCTTCCTATCATGACAGACAAAGAACCCTGAGGTACCTGAGCCTTTTCCTCATCTTTTGCCACATCCAACAAGGGCTGCAGATTCTCCTCATCCCTCCCTTTGTTGCTGCAATATTTACAGGAACATTTTTAGACTCCTTTATGGCAGTATCCAAATTAAATTCCAGCTGGGCTTTGCCCTTCTCGTTTTCCCTCTGCTTCACCTCCCAACATCCTTGTCCTGCTGAGTTACCTGCCCCTTCTTCCAGAGGTTAAAACCTCCATATTTTGGTTATTTTATGGTGTTTACACAGCCCGTGGCCTCGGTGTTTGTCAGAATTCCATCCTGGCTCTGGCTGGAAGACGGGACACAATTTCCTGGAGGCCAAAGGAGCGCTGGCTGCAGGGCGGAAGTGGCTAAGAAATGAGGAAACTCTGAGGGGAGAAAAGCGAATTTTTTTCCTCTCCTTTGCACATGAAGAAGTGGAGACTCAAAGAGATCCCAGGAAAAGCATTCCCTGGTTTTGGGTGCTGTTTTTGGGATGCCCTGGCTCCGATTTAGTTCCTGTGCTCAGGGCTCAGCTCCTGCTGGTCCCTTCCCCTCCCTCAGTGCCAGCTCCAGGAGAAAAATGTGACAACACCTTGAGAATCCCTAGATTTAAATCTCAAAACACAACAGGAATTTTATTCAGAACACGAGTGTGAAGCTCCGAAAAGGTGAAAATTAATTAATTAATTATAAAATTAATGCCAGCAAGGAAGGAAGAGGAGATTTTGAGAGACTCCCAGTCCAAAGCAGCCTCATGGAGCTGTTCCTTGGTCACCCCTCCCACCACGGAGCCGTCATTCAAGGGATCCCAAAGCTTTTCATCCGAGGAGTTCCTCTCTGAGCATCCCTTGAACCAAGAATCCAATCTCCCCCCTTCCCACACTCATCTCATTCAGCTGGAATGACACAAAAGCTCCATTTGCCTGAGTTAATCTGAATAATCAGAATTATTTAACACCGTTTTTCTCTCTGGACTGAGCACATCCAGTAAATTTTTATCCCCAGGTATCTCCCAAGGACACCTGATGAAAGCTCCTGGACACCAGACTGAATTCCAATCACTCCTAATGCCCATGGAAACCTCAAACAGGGGATTTAATTAGATAGTGCTGATTAGAACCAATTCTGGTGTCCCTGGCTTTATCCCTTTTCCCTTGGGATTTAACAGTAATTTGGATTTCAACAGCCCAATATTGTCCTGTTTTACAGCTCTATAAGCTCTGCTCAGATTTTATCCGTCCCCCTTGGATGGCAAGAAAAATTCCACAGGATTGTCACCACTCAGGCATTCCCTGGATTTCACTCGTGGTCCAGGATCTCCAGCTGCCCCAGGAATGCTCTGGGTGAAGATGGAGCCTTCCCAGTAATGCCAGTTGTTCTCTGTAGGAGTGAATGGGCTGATCATGGAATCCTGCAATCATGGAATCGTGGAATCGTGGAATTGTGGAATCGTGGAATCACAGTATCCTGGAATCCTGGAATCCTGCAATCATGGAATCCTGGAATCCTGGAATCGTGGAATCACAGTATTGTGGAATCATGGAATCACAGAATCACAGTATCCTGGAATCCTGCAGTCATGGAACCACGGAATCACAGAATCATGGAATCCTGGAATCCTGGAATCCCAGAATCCTGGAATCCTGCAATCATGGAAGCATGGAATCCTGGAATCCTGGAATCATGGAATAATGGAATCATGGAATGACTTGGGTTGGAAGGGATTTTAAGGATCATCCCATCACCACCCCTGCCATGGCAGGGACACCTCCCACTGTCCCAGGCTGCTCCCAGCCCCAGTGTCCAGCCTGGCCTTGGGCACTGCCAGGGATCCAGGGGCAGCCACAGCTGCTCTGGGAATTCCTGCCCAGCCCCTCCCCACCCTCCCAGCCAGGAATTCCTAATTCCCAATATCCCATCCATCCCTGCCCTCTGGCAGTGGGAGGCCATTCCCTCTTGATCCTTTGGGTTTTCCTCATTTCTCTCCTTTGAGTTGTCCATAGATTTTTGCCAGGACAATTTCCATGCCCTGGATAATTCAGGGTGCTGTCGCTGCCAGAACAGACCTGTCCCATTCCTTCCTCTTTTCCCTCTTCCTTTAGCTCCCAAATTTTCCTTCCTTCTTCCTGGTCCCCAGGTTCATCCATCTCCAGTGTGGAATATTTTATTTTCTCTTTATTTTCCCTTCTCCCCTCATGCATCCCCTCTCCGTTGGCTTCCAGCCCACTCTGCATTCCCCTCCCACGTTCCAGGCAGGAACAGAAACCTGGGATTTTTTGTGGAAATGTTTTAGGGGCTCCTCTGGAGCTAAAACACCTAAAATCAGACCCAGCATCTTCCCCCAGCCTCGGACTGGAGTTGGGACAAACATATCCATGAATAATCCAGTCCCCCAAGACTTGGACGCAAACTTTGGGACTCCCCAGCTCCAGGATGGCCTGGAATCCCCATTTTTTTTGGTGTCACCGTGCACAGAAGGTGAATTATTCCCGTCAGTGCACACCTGAGCCGAGCTGAGCTCTGCAGGAGTTTGGGAGCGGGTGGGGGTGGGAGCAGCGGGATTTTCGGAGCTGCCTCAGGCAATGTCACCGGGAAGTGACGGCAGCTGAAAGCGGAGCAGAAAACACGATGGGACTTGGCCACTGCACACGTCCAGGATCATCTTCTCTCCTGGCATTCCCAGCCTGGCCCTTGTCCGTGTTTCCTTCCGGCTCATTGAAGGAACACCTGAGCTCTGTCCGTGTCCAAATCCGCGTTATCCATCCAAAATCCGCGGCTGCACCAGAGCTGGGCGTTCCTCCCTCATTCCAGTTTAATAAACAACTTCCATTGAGTTCCTAATGCAGTTCCATGGATTCAAGCGATCTTAATTATGGTCAGGAAGGAAAAATCACTAATTTGTGGTTTGACCACAGAATTTAATCAGTTTCTACCAATTAATTCCCACTATAATTACACATTTTAAAAAAACAGTTAATTTTATGTATGAATATATATTCCCAGACCTGTCATTCCTGGTAAAACAAAGGAATATATTTATATATTCCCCAGCCTAGCTGAGGTGTCTCCGAGTGAGGAATTTGCTGAGTTTATAACTGTCTGCAGTGAAATTCCTTTGGGAAACAGCTCGGAGAGAAGTGTGGAGTCATCAGCTGCCTCCCAGGCTTGTAAATGTGTCACCTTGTTTTCCAAGGCTTGTCTGACTGACACGGGAACAAAGCAACAGCTGGGAAAATGGAATATTTCACTCCCATGTGGATATTTCTTCGGAAAACCGGGATTTCACCAGCGATGCCATGTTATCCAACAGTTAGTACTGGTCAATATGGGATCGTTGCTGAAGGATTGGTTGAAAAAGTCGCTTTTTTCTACAAATATTCTACATGGCAAAGTAGGCACAAGAGGATTTTTTGGCCAAAATAGGCAGGAAGAAATTGGTTTTTTTCCACAAATAGGCTGGCTCCAAAGTGATTCCCTCCTGGCTAATTCATGGAGATTCCAGGTGAATGGGTGTGTGAGGAGGAAGGAGCTGCAAAGTGAAAGAAGGGTTAGATTAGAAGGGATATTGGCAATTCCTGGCTGGGAGGGTGGGGAGGGGCTGGGCTGGAATTCCCAGATTTGCTGTGGCTGCCCCTGGATCCCTGGCAGTGTCCAAGGCCAGGCTGGACAGGATTGGAGCAGCCTGGGACAGTGGGAGGTTTCCCTGCCCATGGAATGGGTGGAATGGGATGGGATTTAAGATTTCTTTAATCTGAACTATTCCAGGATTCTCTGATAATCTGTGCTGTCCCTGTGGCGGGGCTGCTGCTTTGGATTTATGTCGAATCCATGGCACCTTCAGGTATCCCGAAGACATCAAGGAAAAGACTCAAAATCAAGGCACCCTCAAACTATGGAAAGACTTTTTGGAGGATGGAATTTTAGTTTGCAGATAAATTCTGGAGCATCACCCAGGTTTCCTTCCCTTTATTTATTTCCATTATTTCCTTTTTTATACCATAAAATTTTCAGGTCCTCTCTGCCTTCCCCTGGGTGTGGACGAGCCCAGCACAAAGCAAATGTGACCGAGGCCTAGACACACTAAAATGGCACAAATTCGGAATAACCTGTATACAAACGACAACTTTTCCCCTCAGAGATAGGAAATCTGTCATATCTTCACTTGTTTTTCTGCATGCACTTCAGGAATACTTTAAATCTTCCCTGAATTCCCTCTAATCCGGTGGTTTCTGTGGGAAGCAGGCTGGGGGTGCAGCGCCGCAGAGATGCAAGATAAACATTGCATTTTGGGCTGAATTCCAGCGGGTTTGTCACAGCTTGATCTGAGTGGAAAACGCATCCAGAGCTGTGCTGGGGGGTGTGGAAAACACATCCAGAGCTGCGCTGGGGGATGTGGAAAATGCATCCAGAGCTGCGCTGGGAGGATGTGGAAAATGCATCCAGAGCTGTGCTGGGGGGGTGTGGAAAATGCATCCAGAGCTGTGCTGGGGGGATGTGGAAATGCATCCAGAGCTGTGCTGGGGGATGTGGAAAATGCATCCAGAGCTGTGCTGGGAGGATGTGGAAAACACATCCAGAGCTGCGCTGGGAGGATGTTTTATTCAAGAGGGCACAGCAAGGGTCCCTCCCCACCACTGATAAACACATCCCGCCTCCTCGGAAAACTTTGGTGGGAGCTCTGCTCTTTCCTTGTCTTCCCTAAAAGTCTCTCATCCAACCCCTCTCCCAGGAGATGTTTCAAGCCGAGGTTTCAGCTGAGGCAGCAGCAAATTCCAGCTTTTCTTGCAGCGTTTGCAAGACTTCGGGTTCATTGCTCCCGGTCGGTTGCTGGGGGCCTGCAGAGGGTTTGCACGTTCCCCACCTCGTGCTTTGCTTCCAGCCTGGAAAAGCGAGTGATTCCCAAGCTCTGGGGCTGGATCCGCGTGCTGAGCCGAGCTGGGAGCGCTGCCAGGAGTGTGGGATCGGGGTTGGAATACGTGGGATAAGCCTCACCACGGAGGTGTTCAAAGGCAGCTGGAAAAGTGCAGCTCCCAGAGCCCTCTGCAAGGCGGGAGCTCCAGGAGCGCTTGGGAGAGGAGAGGGGAAAGGGTTTGTGGGATCATGGAATATCCTGATCCCTGGGAAGGAATCACAAGGATCATCCGGCCCAGCTCCTGGCCCTGCACACACACCCCAACAATCCCCCCTGTTCCTGAGGCGTTTTCCAAACGCTCCTGGAGCTCTGGCAGGTTTGTGGATTGAGGCTTTCCCCTGGGCTCCTCTCACTGGTTTGGGTCCTCCTGGATTTCCCTGGATCACCCTGCTCTCCTTCCTCATTCCTGCCTGGATTGGGTGTCCACCCTGACTTGGAGGAGCGTCTCCTTTTGGGACAATTTGATGGGTCAGCACTTGGTTTTTTCCCTGTTTACAGAATCCCAGGATTATTTTGTTTGGAAAAGCCCTCCCAGCCCATGGATTCTGAGCTGTGCCCGATGCCCACCTCGTGCCCAGCCCAGAGCTCTGAGTGCCACCTCCAGGAATTCCTGGCACACCTCCAGGGATGGGCACTCCAAACCTCCCTGGGCACTTCCAAGGCCTGAGCTCCCTTTCCATGGGGAAATTCCTGCTGCTGTCCAAGCTGAGCCTCCCCTGGCCCAGCCTGAGATTTAAAATGTTGACTCCCCCCAATTCTCTGGACTCACTGAAATCTCTTTGCCAGACAGAAGCATGACTGAGATGTTTCATGGGATCAACCATATCCTGCCTCATCTATCCCAGAGAAACGGGATCTACACAAAG
>VZTG01006970.1:2503200-2515886 GCA_013397845.1 Melanocharis versteri | reverse complement strand
TAGTGATCAAATTATAGAGCAGGATGAAAAGTGAAATATTTGACATATTTTCACAGCCACAGTGTTCGAGGATAACAAAACAAGACTCTGAAACATGAAACATGTTAAGTTTGGCTACAGAGAAAAACAGCCAGTGAAATAGGCCATGATTCAAAGATCTAAAGAAATATTCCAGGTCAGCTGAGAGGATACTGAACAAAGCTCACGGGAAGGACTTCCAAAGGTGCCAGTAACATCTGCATGCTGCTGACGTGACTGAGAACACGAGGTACAGGCAGAGGAACTCTTCTAGCACTGAGAGCCAATGCTGTGCCACTACACAGGGAGTTAGAACTTTATAGAGACTGCAAAATACAAATCCCCTGATCACTCATCCTACCTCTGTACACTGCTGAACTTATTTGATCAGAAGCGAGGCAACTAGAAGTCTGCCTTCACAATATTATTATTTTTACTCATGTCATGATTCCATTTTATGCCCCTTCCCTGCAAGTGTTCGGTGCCAGTTTGGATGGAGCTCTGGTCTAGTGGGAGGTGTCCCTGCCCACGGCAGGGGGTTGGAACAAAATGGTCCTTAAGGCTCTTTCCAACTCAAAACATCCTGTGATTCCACACTGCAGTACACCGTATTCCGTGATTCTGCATGTGCAGACAGCTCATTGACCCTTGTGCTCTCAGACTCACAGCAGTTACCAGTGCCCTGCAAAACAAGTGACTATTAAAATCCTTAATTGTTTGGAAGCAGCTGATTAGAGAGAGCACACCCCTCTCTGCAGTATCTCAGCAAAGCAGCAGTCAGCACAGCTGCTGATACTCGCTCATGATAGAACCAAGAAATTTATTTTTTTTCTGAAAAATACAAGATCAAATATCCTTCTGTTGAGGCTTGAAACAGGCTGATTTTATTGACATCTAGAATATGCTGAGCGGGCCCATGTGGAGAGGTATGCGGCTGAGATAAAGAATAATTTTTGAGGGTGGCAGCATTTGATAATGGGCTGTAAATTAAAAAAAGTCTTGATTGATCTGCATATTTGGTATTGTAGTTAAAAACTCATTAAATAGAAAATGCTGCATTTGCTTTGGGTTTTTTTATTAACCAAACAAATTCCATTCGCCATTTCAGAAATAGTATTATCAGTTCAGTTGACATGAAAACGGATCCTTATATGTATATTTTACAGAATAATTTAATTTTTCCACCCACAAAAGTAAAATCCACTTACCACAGGATGTCATTTCATCAGTTCCATCTCCACAGTCATCCTCCCTGTCACACATCCATGACGTTGGAATGCACCGTCCATTCCCACAAGAAAACTGATTAACCTGACAAGTTCTTGCTGTCAAGACAAAACACTCCAAAAATACAAGGGCAATGGACTAGATCCATTGGGTCTCTGGGTGGGTGTCTAATTTTAGAAGCTGCAGGGCTGGAGGGCACCTCCTGGCCTGCTGCACCTTTCCCCTGCTCTGACTAAACATCATTCACCTCCTTTGACTTCAGAGAAAAGTGAGCTCATCTGCAGGGCTGTGTTCTTCCTCATAAAAGAACACGAAATTCTAGATATAGCTATGCGAAACTAGGTGGTAAGAAGAGCCTTAATGTGGGGTAAAATAACACTAACGCTTAAAGAAAACAAAAATCAAGGCATGAAAATGCCCACCAGTTGGAATATCAACAACTTGTACTCCATAACATGAACAATGATCTTGTGAAATTGGTATTTGCATGGGAAGATGGGAATTAGCCTGTGTGTGATGTGCCTGGCCTCACCGTGCTTGGAATCCTTGCCTTTGCAAACACTTAACTGCAATCATCCATTAGAGGAATCAATGCATGTCTTTCTCCTGAAGAAACACGGATCACTACAAGAATTTGTGCTATGTAGTTACAGAAATTGCTTCAAAAGCTGATGAATAGTAAAATGCCACTAAAAAGCTAACATAGAAAACCATCATTACGTGTAATTTTGTTTATTTAAGATGTGAACCCATAACAATGCCAGTGATAGCAACACAGATTTTGAGTCCAAATTTAAGCTTTTAGAGTTCACCTAGATGCTCTTCTACACTTCAAAAAAATGGCTGATATGTCAAAAGCCCCAGTAATATATCTTAATTTGTTATTTTCAACTACCATTTTCCTTTTTCTTCATAGAAGTAGCCCAAAACACAAAACAGGAATATAAGTTTAAAATATTTCAAAGAAGTAATTTTTTAAACATGAGCTGTGTTTTCCGCTGCAGGAAGAAATGGAAAAACAAGTATTCGAAACTCAATCCATCGCCAACTGACACAGAGATAAACAAAAATGGTCTTCAAATTAGACTCTCACCCTACAAGCAAACAGTTGGATATCAAAGAATATCAAGGCAATAAGACGTCGGGGAATATTTTAATACACAATGTGTGCTGTCTCTCACCGCACTTCAGTTCAAAACAGTCATCAGCTTATTGATGGCTGGTGTGTTGCATATTTGAGATTTAATGCTTTTTTAGTGTACTCTGACAACAAACACCAAACATCCCTTGCACACAAGCAGAGGACAGATTGGGAACTCCATGATTTACTACAGTGGAATCAGTAAACAATCTTCATCTTGCTATTTGCTTAAAAACCCACTCTCAAGTTAATAACTCAGAAATGAAAAGAATTTCAAGGCACCGAGTGGAAACTGAATAACTAATTATGCATAAACTAAATCAGCATAAAATAAAATTTACTGGTGACATGGCACCCATCACAGCATGCTAATAAACAAAATTCTAACTGCCAAAAAAGATTTGTACCTCAAAGTTTGTACCTGAGCATTGCTTTGACAGTCAGCCCGTATGGAGAGATTAAGTGCTGAATTACTTCGGAAAGCACAGTCAAGCACATGGATTAAGTAAAATATAATTTGTATTCCAGCCTTAGTGGCATCAAAATCTGAATTCATTTAAAACGTCCATAATCAGATTACAAGTAGCAGCCTGGTTCAGTTCAGTTCAAATCAGCCCTGAACTATTTATGGAACTGAAGTTAGAGAACCTGTTTGCACAACCAAGTAAAATTTTTACCTGCACAAGTTTTATTTGATTCGTCTTCGTTATTACCACAATCATTAGCTCCATCACAAAGCCACCTCTTGGGAATGCAGCGATTATTTTGGCACTTAAACTGATCATCAGGACAACTATGATTGACTGTGGAGAAAAAGAGAGAGGGTTTTTTTCCCTAAGAAAATAATCTTGGAAAAACAGCTGTGAAATCCATGAAAAGATAACATTAAAGGGTATTCCTTGGTGATGCAGTTAGTGTGGTTATCCCGTATAAATAACTACCATGACATTAAAACTGTTCAGCAAACCAGGCAATTACAAACATTGCAGTACTTCAATCATAAATTAAATAATATACAGTGAAGATGCCAATATGGAGAACCTCTTCTATTAAATGATAAAAGGTAGCAGCATTTCATAGCATTGTTTCCTTAAAGGAACACATCCTTGATCACATTTGGGCAGTGTGATAAGGTTTGCAAACTAAAGTGCATATAAACAAAGGAAAACACCGAAGGGAGCAACTGCAAGCTGCTCAGTGCAGATCCAAAATATGATACCACAGTGAGCACGGATTTGGGCAGGTCATAAAATGCTTCTAAAATGAGGCACATTACTGTCAATGGGCACATATAGATCTGCTGTTTACTCACCATGAAATTGTAGGTGTCACAAAGTGAAATATGCAACACGGTGTACAACTAACAAAAAAGAAGCTGGTATTCAGGAGTGAACAAGGCACCTCTCAAACATGTTTTTGCTGGCTACCAATTCTCATGGAAAGGATGAAGCTGATAACACAGAAATTATGTAAATACTATTGCCCTGCTCTTGCAACTGTAATAAGTGTTTATGTTGTGCTTCTTTCATGCTAATAACAACATCTTTTATTAGCAGACTTTGCTCATCTCGATCTGGACAAGAACCGTGAACTGCACACGGTTTCAAACGCTGGGTTAAAAGTAATCTCCAGCCATTTTTCACCTACTCAGCCATCCACAGTCTCTTTTTTAAAGTTTAACATACATCTGGAAACAAAGGGTTTTTAAAATGAAAGGATGTCTTGCAGGCTTATCCTTGACATTTCAGTAGCTTTTATCTTTGACCTTTCTGCCTACTCTTGCAATTGAAGACGACACAGAGCGAGGGTGATATCAATAGCACATGAACTCTGGTTTGTGTGCAGGGTGCAGAAGCACAGGAAGTAGAGATTAATTAATAATCTGAGTAGAAAGGTGTCCCGAATCTCGTATTTCCGAAGCCTGCAATGTGACTGGAGAACAAAACTGAAAGCATCCAAGTAATAAAATTACAAGTTGAAGACTTCTTTTTCTTTCTTAATTTGACTTTAATACTTGACATAGATACTGCTTTAAATGGTAGTCAAGCTTTTGCTCATATATATTTAGTAACGTGTGTGTATTCTACTCCTAATTGCAAATATTTCAAACTCATGAAGAATTATTGGAGTTACTATGGCAACAGCTGAGAAGAGATCAATATAATCACACTTGCCATGTAAACTATAGAGCACATTCAGGTTTAAGACCAGGTTATGATTTCATTTATATCTGTATAAATCTTCAGAGAATTACAAGCTTTGATCAATGAACTGGTTTTCCTTACACTAATTTAAAAGACAATCAAGTCAAATCTGCTGAAAGATTTTCCTTCTCACTGTCTTTATCAGCTGAGCTGCTTAATTTAAGTGCAAGAAACCTCAGGTCAAAACCAAAAGGAGAGTAAGCACTACAATACAGAACTAGAAAAATATTTTTAAAAATATTACTGAAATCAGCAATGGCTACTACATGGAGCTATCAAAATACAAAAATGCTGTAAAAAACCCCCAAAAACAAACAACAAAAACACCACCACCACAATGAAACAAAACAAATCCAAAACTGGCCATTTAACAGCAATATGGAAAAAGAGCTAGGCATTACAGAGGATCACGAGATCAGTATCAGCAGCATCAGGCCCATGTGAAGCAGGCGAGATTTACTCAAGGATGAATAAACAACCACCCTTCACAAACTCATTCTCTCAGCCTACCCAGCCTCACAAAAGCCTCAGCAGAAATACATGCATCCAGTTTTGGACATCCAACCCTGAGAATCACTTCAGAAAAGAGCAATGAAATCTAAAAAAACCTGCCATAATCTACTAGGGGGAAAAGACAAAACAAAACAAAACCACCAGCAACAAAAACCTAACAAAAGCCCAGAACAGTTCAGAGTTGTTTGGTCTCAAAGAGATAAGAAAGAAACTATGATAAGAATTTTCAGACACATAGAACAATACTGCAGAGTAGAAGAGTGTTCATGTCTACAATTGATTGGGAGAAATAATGTACTTTCATTTCGGTACAGGAGATTTGGTTTAGAGAAATGATCTAAGGACAGAAATAGAAAGCATTGTGACAAACAGAGTAAGGAAAAGAATTCTCAGCACTGCTACACTAATTTTATAGCAGGCTACTCAAGTACCTTCCAGAAATGACAGGGACATAATTGGTATGTTTTCTATTATTTTTCATTTCAACAGTGGAACTCCTATACAGCACAAAAAATACATCTCTTGTAAAACCATAACTTCAAAGACAAAGTACATCTAATTTGATACTGGAAGTGGTACAGGGACTTGGGTTTTGGTTTTGTTGATGGTTTAGTTTTTCTTGGTGTTCATGGGGGGGGAGGAGTGTTTGCTTTTTTGGTTTGGTTGTTTGTGGGGGGTTTGAGTCACGTTTTTTTTTTTCTTTTCCTCCTGTGTTTTTTTTTGTTTGTTTTTTTTTCGTTTGTTTGGTTTTGGTTTGTTTGTTTGTTTGTTTAATAAATGTATTATATTATCTCAGAAATTTTCATGGTTGGAAGGGGCCTGCTGAGATCCCCTGGTGTAATCCCCTGCTTGAGCAGGGCCAGAGAGAGCAGGTTTTTCAGGACTGTGTCCATAGAAATTTCGAGCATCTTCACAGACAGAACCTCCACAACCACTTTGGGCAATCTATTCCAGTGTCTGACAGTAAAAAAGCATTATTTTTCAGATGTTCAGATAAAATTAATGCTTTTCAGTTGTGCCCATTACCTGTTGTCCTGCTAGTGACACTACCAAGAAGAGCCTGGCTCCCTTTTTCCATTCCCTCCCATATCAGGTGTTATGCCGTGACCCGTGCAAGAAATAGTGGAAAACAAAGCAAAAACCACCAATATTCAAAGAATCAGGAACGACGATGCCATCCCCAAAAGATGACTGCTCTTGCACTGTGCTATGAAATGAACGCAGCAGTGAGATTTGAAAGGGCTACTATTACTGTACGCAGGAAAAGAAGGAAATGAAAGATTTGCATGAACGGCTCAAGGATGATTGCTTTTGTTTGGCTGGCACTGTTCGGTTTGCAGCTCTTGAAGTCAAGCCTGGGCTGTGGGTTGGAAAGGAAGCGCATACGTACAGCAGATGTCCGCGTGCTCGTCGCTGCCGTCCAGGCAGTCGTCGTCGCCGTCGCAGCGCCAGCGCTCCTGGATGCAGCGCTTGTTGCTGCACTGGAACTGCTCCGCCTGGCACAGCTGGGGCAGCACTTCTCCCTCTTTAACTGGGGAAAACATCCAACAGGCACAGCTCTTTATCTGCTCGATACACCCAGAACACAATACTGCCCCCACATAAACAGATACCAATCCTCGTCCTCGCTCTTCAGTACATTTTTACACAAACTCGGCGTACCTGAGGTGATTCCACCTGAAGCCAGTAGTGGCACACATATCCAAGTACATGACTGAGGGAATTTACTTTTAATGAATGGAAAAACTCTGAACAGAATGGCACTCAAACTGGTTTTTAAATTGCTGCTTAGATGATAGTGTTAAAATACCAGTTTAAAATATTGCTATGCCTCATCAACAGCAAACAGGAAACATTCTGACAGACATCGGCCAAATTCTGGTGAATATTTAGAGATAGGAAATTATTACTAAAAAGCTGATTCTTGTATCCAAGCAACAACTCAAACACCTGCATTACGCACTGGTACAGGCTCAGCAGAGAAGAAAGGATAAAATTCTGCTGGGCTGGAATTAAGCAGCACGTTACAAGCTTATCAATAAATCCAGGCAGATGTATTTCTCAACATCAGGTTCAGAATGCCTCACGTGTAAATGCCACACAGCAGCCCAGGACCCTGTGAGGCATCCCAGAGTCCTTGGGAAGAGCCAGGCAGTGATGTGTGTCGGGGAAAAAGCAGGAAACCTGCCCCATTCCAACCTCAGCCTCTAACCTCTCTTCCTAATGCCTACATTCCATCTTACCAGTAAGGAGTCCCCATTCCAGTTATTTCTGCTAAAAAGAAAAATAGCTTTTTTTTTTTCACAAAAGTGATGGTTCTGCCCACCACGCATTGGGGTCAAATCCAAGGTCATTGCAAGCTCCATAATGTTCATCATATTACAAAATAATCCTTATGCTTTACTCATCTCTACTAAGCTTATTGCTGGAGACATGTAAAATGTTACATACTTCACTTCAAGAAATACATCAATGAGACTTAGAAAAAATAGAGAAAATTTTTAGAAAGTTACAAACACTAAGTCTAAACATTAAAAAAAAACAACCAAAAACAAACAAACAAACAAACCTGTAGTACCTGGCAAGTTATTATTTTAGTTGAAAGATCCCACCTTTTTTTATGACCACTTTTATCACTGCTTCAATGAAGATATATAAAGAAAATATAGCAATATTTGCAGTCTGTGTCAGAACCTATCATATATAAATATATCTGCTTGACGTGTTTTATGAACAGTTTCATCAGGAACGTTTCAATGTCAGATTTCTGTTTAAGATACTTAGTAAAATAATCTGAACACTGTTCATATAGCTTTAATTTAATAATTACATGGATTAATTTCTGATCTTTTTAAAACAGTTCAGTGAACTATTTAAGTGCTTTATCATATCTGATACGCTGAAATATTTTCCAGTGCATTTTATCTTTAAATAGTGTACTTAATATTCTGTTTTCTTTGGAAAATCTTTTATATTCTGTAAACTGCCTTTAACTAGAATCTTTATTCAAGTAATATTTCTTTGTCTTAAAGACCCTCTAGGAGGCCGCACTTTCTGGTTTTATTTTCAGGTCTGACTCAATCCCTTAACAGCAGCATCAACTCAGATATTCTGTAAGAATCTTACTCATGCAGGTTGTACTGTTTTCCTCCAAAAGCTGATTATCAGCACAGGCACAAACTCTGCCTCCAGGAATGGCCAAACAAAGAGTGCCGCAGCCTCCATTATTAACACGACAGGCATTATCACCTGAGAAAAGAAATAAAAAGCAACTTTAAAACTAACAGCCATGCTAGCACTAAACAATGGGATTTTTAGTTGTTTTTGGTTTTATTTTTCTTTAGGAACATAAACAGCTGAATAATTTTTTGCAATTACTTTCCTCTCGTGTTAGGAGCACATTATTTTCATAGTTTGGTTACTGTGGGTTATAATACTTAAATATATTTAGCTACAGGTTGCAATACTCTATAATAATAATAATAATAATAAAAACCACAAAAAACTGCATCATCAGCTCACAGCATTCTATCTGCCTGTTTTATGAGGGGAACAAATACTGCAAAATATCTGGCACAGCTACATGCACACAGTGGCTTCAAGGAATCAAACAGTAGATAAAGGAATGTTCGGAAGTTAATTGGCATCCGTACATGTTAAAACAATGTGGCTACAAATGCAGATTGAGAAAAAATGAGAGAGAAAACAAAAGTATAAAGAGATTTATGGCAGATAGAGCACAGGCAAATATTCCACTAGACTTTTCTGAACACACATTATTTCTCTGCTTTGTTTTCCATGTTGTTGCTCTTCACCCAAAGCTGTTGCCATGAAGACACTGACAGCTGTCATGTGTTTTAACCATCCACGAAGGGATGCTGCATCCTCACCCCCTCACTCCTGAGGCAACCAGACTTAGAGCCACTGAGAGTCCAGAAATGTCATGATTTCTGTTTGTGTCACTTTGGTCATGACCTAACTGCTTAGATCTGCACCGCTGAGGACACCCAGCCTCTCACGAGCAAAGCTCTGCTGATTTCAGGTGTTGGTGAGAAGTGATAATGATCAAGCAAGCTACAAAACTTCATGTCTGCTGAACCTTTAAATCAAAACTACCTTTTCTTTCATCTTCCATTCCTAGTAAAAAAAACAGTTCCTCCTTTAAAAGGTGTACAAAACATTCATCAGCTTCCTGGGCTATAACAGACTCCACACAATTCCCTCTCCTCAAAATTCCTCACTTCATTTTTCATAGAAATGATAATATTAGGTTCTCATGGAGCTACGAACATGGATATTAAACTGTCCTGTCAGAGCAATTCCTGCATGTGCAGGGAAATCTCTTCAAATTATCAAATGAACATCAGATAATGAGCAAAAAAAAAAAAAAAATTTGAAAATTTAAAAATTTTAAGATGTACCTTGATATGTCTCACAATATAGACCTTGAGCAGTGCTCAATAACCTTTTCCTATACTTTTCCTGATCCACCATACACAACATTTCTTAGAAGAAAATGTATCAACAGTCCATTAAAGCCCCACTAAACATTTAAATAAATTTGTGCAAAATGATTAATAGAGAAGGATGTGAAAGGCCATCGTGGTATTTGTACTTTCACTAGACAGGGTGTAAGTGAGATGGGAAAAACACATAAACAGGGAAAACAGGAATTCACTGTGAAGTCTGAAGGCTGGATCACAACTTTAGAAAGAGCTTAGACTGGACACTTAATACACATTATTGGATCCTGACTTCAAGTGTGAGACTATGACCTAAACTACTACAAAAATCAACTCCTTTATTATATCTATGCTTCACCAAAACTGAAATGTTATGAACAAAACATCAAAAATGTAAGAAATTTATTTGAGTCTAAATTTTGGAAAACCTCAGGTAAAACACAGCCTCAGAAAAAGCAGCCTTGAAAGTCTCCCCATCTTTACAGGACCATCATTGTACAAATCAAAGGATGTCAGCAACACAAAGATTTTAAAAGTTCTCAGAAGATGCCAAAATAAACAAACCAAAATACAATCTTCAAAAGTGACTCCAAAATTACACAGCACAAGTCAAAACATTTGCAGTGATTTAATTAAAGAATGTACGTGAGTTTGTCAGCTCACTAAAAAAGAATAAGCCTACAGAATAAAAGGCTATTTCAGACAAATATAGAAAATACAAGATGATTCTGAAGCCCAAAGAAAGCTTAAAATAAATAACATCAAAAATTAAATCACTAGATCAAAGTCAACTGGTCCATCTTGAAGATGAAAAGTTCCCACTTAACCTCATAATTGGGATGACAAACTCCTGCACAGTGGGTTACGTGCTAAGTAAAGTGATAAAAGAGGGGATGATGACAAGGAAAATAGAAGTACCAAGAATTAAAGCAAAAAGATCCAAGATAAAAAGGTTTATAAAGTGCAGTCTTCAACCTGAAGGTGCAGTGAGACCTTCAGCCCCATCAGTCTTGCTGAAGAGACTCCTAGGCTGAAATGTCTCCCAAAACACAGTTCAAGTAGGTTAAGCCTCTTTATTGAAGGACCTGTAAAGCTATCAAAGATTTGGGAAATTAAATTTCCTTGACTACAGTTCCTAACTGCTATTTTATACAGGTTTTCTTAAAATAGACCCCAAATTTTAAAATACTTTCAAAGCTATTATCAATTTTTTTCATATTTTGACAGCTTTTGAAAGCAGCTGCTGCCCTGTTGATTGCAGGTGATTAAAATAGGCCAATTCCGTTTTAATTAGTTAAAAAATTAGGCCAGAGCTAAACCAACAATGTGATTGCATCTCAGTCATCATTCTCAGAAAAAAAAAAAAAAAAAAATGATGGCAACCATGCACATTTGTTCAACCTTCTCAATTAATAGATACACTGAAGTATTTATTGCATTTGTACCTTCTTATGAACCTAACCTGAAGTACTGTTAAATTGTGTAAGCCCATTTTGAGGATCATCCTCCACACATGAACAGCAGCTCTTCTTTGCAATCTGAGGAGTTAAAACATTAGCTGATTTCAAGAGAGGCTGCTTTAACTGCTGTGAATGCACTTACACAGGAATCATTTACATGGAAGTAGAAATCCAGCCTCTCAATGCAGTGGAAATACCTGCAGGGTCACATTCTGAGTGTAAACCCAACTCCTATGATCACCATGCTTCACCCTCCCATTTGTTAGGATTCCTGGTGCATAGAGACCCAAAGACTCAGCCTAGAGGAAGTAAGGTGAATTCTAATCTCTGAAAGCAAGGAAAAAAAAAAACATTCCTCCACAAGGGAGTCATGGCTCATGAGAGAGACAATGAAAACCACTTCTCCTTGAGGAGGTCCCAAAAGCTTCACATTGCTACCCAAAGCACAAAGCAAAGCAGGATTGGCACAGAATCCTGGAAAAGCCCTCCTGATAAAAATGCCAGTCTGAATTGAACTCTGCCCAAATGAAATGACACAGTTTCTGCTCATGTAGACAGTGTCAATACCAGCAGCATCAAAGCAGTCACCTCAAAATATCACAGCCCAAATTTCTGAGGTATGTGCATGTAATCTTTAATATAATCTTTAATACACAACTCGTCTCTAAAATGGTTTGTTGTGGTTTTCTCTGTACCACAACTCAGCCTTGAGCTTGCTCTTTTAGAAGGAAAACATGCACGCACATACAAATAGTTTCTTTAAAAGAAGTTTTTATGCTCCTTTGGGAACAATGGCGAGATCGACCTCACTGAGCATGGCAAAAAAGGAAGTTCCTAAAGGCTGCAGTTAGCTTACAAAGTTCCAATTACAATCTCAAACAAAGAATATATTAACAAGCCAAATTTTCTCCCTTAAGACTTCAGCTCATTCAGCAAAACTGTCTAAGAGGCAATACTTTCTCTCTCTGGTGTCAGCTTATTTGGAAGCTAACAGCAACTGCATTAAATGTCCCCTTTTTCTGGGAAATAAAGGAATTTTCTGAGTACCGAATAAAGCAGCAGAAGTACTGAGAGCAAACACTGCATCTTCTATCAGCAGACACAGCATTCTGAAACTTGGCCACCTTGAGGGTAGATTTGAGACCAGATTTTGCCTTAAAACCACCAACCAAACAAAATCCACAATAAATCCAAGAAAAAAACTCAAACAAACTTTTATATGCCTTTGTATCTCAGAGAGAGTCCCTGAAAAGCAGCTGTGATAAGAGGAACACTGTTGAAGCAGCCCTGACATAGCACAGTGCTACACACACCAGTTTGCTTTAGGTAAAGGAAATTTAGATGCTACAGTATCGGAAAAGAGAACATTTAAAAAGTAAAAAAAATCATCTTTTAAATAGTATTTTATCTATACTAATAGGAATGCTGTATGTGGCAAATGGAATGAAAAGTTTTCTTCAGTAAAACACATTTTTAACTTTACCTCTGTAGTAGCACTTGTATTTTCTAAATTCCATCCATGCAAACCTATGGCTTTTATCTCATTTCTCTACTGATACAAGTAGCAACAACTATGGATTTTTCCACTACTCTCAAAGAACTACTTTTATTCTGTGCAGCATACAGCGTGGGTTGTAAACCAAGATGGGGGAGCAAATTT
>VZTG01006970.1:2489129-2503146 GCA_013397845.1 Melanocharis versteri | reverse complement strand
AAAAAAAGAAAAAAGAAAATACAGGCAGGATCTATGATCTCATTTAAGAAAAGGTAAATGTAATCACATATTTTATACCTATGAGCCAATGCACATATGTCACCCACTGCAATTGATACTTGCACAGCATTTCTTGGTCACACAAGGAAAAAGGGCAGTGAAGGCAGTGTGAACGCACAGAAGGAATTCAGAAAGGAACTGTGATTCACTTTTTAGTATTTATGAGAGGATCAATTTCTATCTTTCTCATGCCACAACCCATATTTGCTTTTCTTTTCATTCATCCAGTCGCCTCAAAATACTCGGAGACTGTAAGGGAAAATGTCCCTTTATAAGAGACCTCTGGAGAAACTGTATCAGTACCTTGCTGTTTGCGTGGATCATAAATCTGGAGCCCAAACAAAGGTGGCCTCTCACTTCTCAACAGTGTCACATTCCTTGTCACCAGATCCAACTGGAAAATTGACCCATTCATGTAATCTGTCCAGTATATATAATTTCCATGATGTGACAGTCCAAAAGGATGATTCAAATCTTTTCCATTGTAGACTACCTGCAATTAATTAGTGGTAGATGAGCATCGGCAAGGTTAAAAGAATTCTTAATTTTTTCAGAGAAGGTAAAACAGGAAATAGGAAAACTGAGATAATTACTGTCTGAAACATAACAACCTATTGCAATAAAATTAAATAAACAGTACGAAGCCCTTCTGTGCAGCAGCACCAATACCTAACTTCAAAAATCTTCATATAAATTCACTTGAAGTGGCCCCCATGAGGTAACACAGGAACAGGCTGCCCAGGGAAGTGGTGGAGTCACCAACCCAGGAGGATTTATAGATGTAGATGTAGGGTTTAGGGTCATGGTTAGTGGTTAACTCGGCAGTGCAGGGTTAAGGGCTGGACTTGAAGATCTCAAGGCCTTTCCCAACATAAACAATTCCACAATCCCACGATGCTATCCCAGCAGGTTCAGTTTGGAGTCACTGGCTGGGATCCTTGCTTGAACCAAAGCCTTTTTCTGCCTTGTCTCTAAAGAGAAGGAAGCAGCTCCTCAGACTCCCTACCTTGTCTGTTTCTAGACACAAACCTAAGAGAACATCTAAGAGAACCTCATAAAGACAACTAAAACACTAGTTTAGGGTGATTGCCAAACATCATCCCCTTTTGCCCTTCAAATTCTCTCTTTGGACTTGGAATTCTTATAGTCAAAGCTCCTCACCTCAGTGAACTGCTTTTGATCCAAATTCATCAATTAGTCAATAATCTGACGGCTATTGGTGGAATTAAGGACCTCCCTATCCCCCAAAATCTTTACTGCATTAAAGAATTAAAGATGTGATTGATCCAGTTAAATTTGGACCAAAATATCCTATAATTAAATACAAATGATTAAGCATGAAAAGCAAATATCTTCTAGTTATTTCTGGCTACATAAGTTTTATTCAAATAGTTATGTATTTTTCAATATCCCAAACTTAAAAAAAAAAGCCAACGAAAAAACCACCAAAAACACCATTCTGTGACACACTTCAAAATAAAACCTGTAAAGACAGGTGCTTGTTATTATTCACCAGTCACTAATTTTATGAAGCAGATGGTAAAACTTCCCCAAATTATCAGACTCCAGTCTAAGCCTTAACCATTTTCAAAGTCTCTTATTCTGTGCTTGTGGCTTCTACGAACCTGCACAGAATGTCTGCACAGACTTGTATCTCGCTAGTACAGGGATTAGTAACAACTACAGCAATCCCTCTCCATCTTTGACAGCATTTGTTGAGTGCTGCCCCTCTGAATATTACCACAAATGCTCAAAAGAGGCACAGAGATTCATCAAAACCAGCTCATCCAGCGAAGTTCAAGGAAAAGCAAAGCCAAAAAAAAANTTGAACGGAAAATAAAAAAAAAAAAAAAAAAAAAAAAAAAAAAAAAAAGGGTTTTTCTACTGAAAACCTCTTTGCAGCTTCACGGCTCAATCAAAACATAACTCATTGCTACATGAGAAAAAAAAAAGATGAAAAGAAATGAAGTAAAAATCAGGTTTGGTGTCACTTAGTACACAGGAGCATCCTCGGCTGTGTTTCAGTCTCTCCCTCGAGACTGCCACCATCATTCCAGCAGAGGTGATGCCGGACACGCCACAGGGTTCTGCAGACTTTAAACACCTTGAGAAGCATTTTTAACGTAAAATCCAGAGAAAGAACATGCCTGGGGCAAAGCAGCAGCAATTCTCTTTTACCTTTCTGTCAGTCCCGTTCAAATAGATCCTTTCAATGTGATCATAATAGGCGTCACACCAGTACAGCACATTGGCACGGTAGTCCAGAGTTAAACCGTTTGGCCAGAGCATCTTTGATGTGACAAAAACCTGCCGGCTGTAGCCGTCCATCCAGGCCTTCTCAATCCTCCCCACGCTGGCATCTATTTCATCTTCCTCCCAGTCTGTCCAATACATCCATCTGGGGAATTACAAAAATGAGCATTCAGATCCCATTTTAATCAGGTGAATTATACCGCAGGCATTCAGCAACAGCTCGTCCAAGCCAGAGCAATTTCGACTTTTGCATGTTTCCTTCCATTGCTGTTTCTACAACTCTATTTACTGTTCCTGACTACTGGATGCTGCTGAAGTGACAGTTATGTCATTTTGCTCACATGGTGATGAATTACATAAATATCAAATGGGCCAACAGACCAGAAAAGTGAAAGAATTAAGATCTTATTTAATCCCACCAGAACTGGTGTTTCTTTGTTTACTTGATTTTTTAAACATAATTTGTATTGACTTTGTCACAAACTTCAAATTTTTATAGTGAGCTGGTTCTGGCCAGGTCTAATTTACCTTTATGATGTGAATCTCCTTTTTATTATGCCTAATTCTATCAAAGAAGTTCAACACAATAATTATTTGCACTCTCGTTTTAGAGCTAAGGGATAACCTCGACGTTCTGTGAACTTCAGGTCCTACATGAAAGCAGCTAAATCACTCAGAGACTGTTACAAGTACCTGGTCTGTCACAAAAATATTTAGAAACAGTTGCTGTGAAAATTAGTTGAAAAATAGCCAGTGGGCAATCCTAGCAAAGTTTTGTGTCTTCTAGTGCAGCAATAAAGATAAAAACCAACCAACCAACCAACCAACCAACCAACCAATCAACCAAGCAAACAAAAACAACAAAAAAAAAACCCACCACCCCAGACAATGTCTGAAATAAAGGCACCAATACTACTTTGGAAAAGTTAAAAAAAGGGTATTATTAACTCTGCTATAAGTATTGGCTCAGAGGAATTCTATGAGCCATTCTCTGCTGGACACTACAGAATAAACCTTGGTTTCCCTTATTGAATGAATCTGATTATCATGTTCTGTTACAGAATTTGCCCAGGAAACTGTGATTTCAACCATTTAAAATATTCAACTTGAACTTGTACAAAAGCAGAGGGCAGAAAATACGCTAAGAAACTCCACTTTTCTTTTTATTTTTTTTAACCATTTTTTCCCTAAAAAAAAGATGAGGTAATGGGAAGAAATACATAGAAACCTGTGTGCAATTTGTAGATCATCTCAGATTGTATCATATACAGTCACATCATTTCATAAATGAAAACATTTGCCAGACAGCAGATATTTACTTTTAGTCAAACCTAGGATTTCAATTAATAAGCATTAAAGAGATGAAAAACATCATGCCAATATTAAATAGATCCTATTCGTTAAAGTTATCATGATTTAATTCCTATTGATGTACCTCACCTTTTCTTTCACCAGATTTATGTTTCTGAAATAATTTCTGTGATCCTAACCCATTTAAGTGGCCTGTACTTTGAAGAATAAAGTCCTGGAATTTAAATACTGAATTTACAAAGGAATGATACACTGAAGTGAAAAATTATTTTATTATCACAGCTGTGTAAATTATGTCAAATCTACTGGTCAAAACAATTTATTCAAATGCACTTTTATGTATAAGCATAATTTGATATTCATGAGAAACTGGGAAAAAAAAGAAAAGAAAAATTGCACAACATTACACAAGTTTGCAGATATGCAAATGCAGCTTTTTTGTTTATTTTTCATTTCTCTCAGATCGCCCACTAAAAGGTTGTTTTGGGTTCTTTTAATGTTTTTATAAATATGTGCAAAGAACATCAGTCCGTTTTTGATCCACGAGCCTTATAAACTCCATTGCATGTTTGGCTCAAGCAGCACCAGGTTTAATCACAGAATTATAAACCCTGCACATGCCCTGAGGCTCAGGCAGAAGCAGGTCAATATGGCACTTACTTTCTTGGGAGACAACATATGTTTTACAAATATTTACATGACTTCTCTGCAGCAATTACTGAGCTTTTCTCCATTAACTTTTTGTCTGTCCTTATTCCAGTTATCCTATCATAAGCTAAAAGCTGCTCACAGTGACAGGCATTTATGTCAGGGTGCTTTAATTGTATCTCTCAATGCAGTTAATGCCCCAACACTGGTTGAATCAAGACTAAAATTTTGGAAACACAATTAAAAAGCCATAATAAATGCTATCCCCCAGGAAGAGCTTCTATGAGAAGTTTAATCATGAAGGACACGCTCTTTTATTAGAGAAGTGCTTTATATAATGGCCCTTTCCAGGCAATATATCTTCATACACTATTTCCTGTGCCACGCATCTACTCAGCTGGAAAATTTAACAAAGTAATTGCAGGTGTGGTTATGGTTCATGGTCTGATTTTATACCCTCACTATCTGACCTTAATGCATTTTAGCCTTTCCACTGTCACTTCCACTCCTCAAAGGACAGGCTCAAAAGGCAAAACCTGAGAGTGTAAATATTTTCTGTAATAGGAAAATAGCAATCAGTCCAGCCACTCTGAAACTACCCACCTACATCATCCTCCAGTGACAATTCCCTGAAGAAATCTAAGGGTATTTTTAAGTAAACCACAATTTTACAGTAGTGTAATAATGTTGGGGGTTTTTTTTAATTATGCAGCCTATCAAAATTAATTAATGCTAATAAGTAATGAAGATTACCTGTCTCAGTTTTGTAAACCAATGTATACAAGGATATGGTCATATTTATCTCCAGAAACTGAGACTTACAGAGAAACACAGGAGAGCATCTTAAAATTCACTGAATATTAAAAATTCATCCAGGACTTACACCCTCAATTTGTTTGAGAAAAAGGAGATTCACATTCAGATAAACAGGACAGACATTCAACAGTGACAGGCATACAAATTCTCCTGAAGGCTTGAGGGCAAGAATGCTGGGCAGGAATTCACAGATATTACAAACTCCTGAAGAATTACAGGCTGCTACACGACTGTACAAACCTCCTCCTGAGCAAGTTCAATCCTGTATTTATGCTACAACCATTACAGAAAAATCAGTTTGCTTCATACCCATTGACAGGATCGACAACAATTCCTCTAGGGTGGGACATGTCTCCCTCCAGCAAAGTTTTCCTACTCTGAGCAGCTTTTTCCAGCCTGGCAACAGCAATTGTTTTCCTGTGGCCATCGTTGGTCCAATACAGATTATTTCCAATCCAGTCCACTGCTATGCCTTCCACATTATCAAGATCTGTTGAGAGAGAGAGAACAGTAGTAAGAGATTCATACTATTTATGCTCTATATTTACTTATGTTCACTATTTATTATGTGATATCCATGTCATATTTTAAATTTTTTTTGCTTATCTACTGAAGGTCCAAAGCATATTACAAATATTTGATACCCACCAAAGTATCAACTAAACCCTGCTCACTTAAGGAACTAAACCTAAATTTTGTAAATCAATCACAGGTGTAGAGATGAAAATATGACCTGTGAGATACAATATGATAAAGTTATTTGGAAAAAAAGAAAGTGGTACATACTGAGGAGTCTTGCAAAATGCGTTTTAACATTTTTATCTGGTTTTCTGATACCCCTGAACATCACTGCACTTTTGGGGAACTGTTTTTCCTTGTGATCTAAGAAGCTCGAGGGAAGCAAAGGTTTAAGAATGAGCTCTCTGGGACATGAAACAACAGAATGATGACATTTCTAACCCAGCAACCACCTGGGCTGCCAAGAATCACCCAAAGCACAAACCAGCTGTGGGTCAGGCAGTGTCTGAGAGCAGTGCCAGCAGCTCAGCCAGGCTCCCCAGCCTGATGGACACTGCCAGTTTTATTTTTCAGCTCTCAGTGCCTTTGCTACACTCTTTTGAAAGACAACATCAGAGGCAGCTAAAAGTTCCTGAAAGAGGAGAGTGGCCTTTGGTCTTGGAGTGGTCAGGTAGGCTGAGAAAAGTGCTAAGAATGGAAGGGAAAAGAAGAGAGAATTTCACCAAGGACCTGGAGCCCAAGGCTCAGGGGAAAAAAACCTGCTGAACAGGACAGGAAACACACACAAACTTGAGCTGTGAAAGAAATGTCCTATAGAGCTCTGAGGAGCCTCAGCAGATTTTGCTCAAGTCAAGAAAACACTGACATGAGTAAAATCAAGCTTGAGGACAAGGAGTGGTTTGTTCCAAACCCATTTTATTTTTATCCTGTCTGACCTGGGCAATTTGGGCTAAACACAGTTTTTATACTAATAAGATCAGATTTTTATACCAATAAGATCATCTTTTTAAGGAAAAAATTTTTTGCTTCTTTGGGAGTCAAACCAGTCCAAATATGGGCTGTATTGGTATCAGCAGCCAAACTGTTAAATCAGAATGCTGGATACCTCCTAAAATTTACAAGATTATTGCTCCACATCTATTCAGCTTCATATAATACTTTCTCTGACCTACCTTGACTTCTGCAGGAATTTTGGGGCAAACGTGTTCCTAAACTAAATACCATCTAAGTCAAAAAACCCCCCAAACCTCACGGTAACTAGATACTAAATATATCAGAATGTTTTTTGTTTTTTTTTTTTAAGGAGACTTCTACAGCAAAAAACAATTTTCATTGTTTTTGTGGAGTTATAATTTCAAATTCACTTTTATTTCACTATCTAAAAGCTTTAAATACATTAATTACTTTTTAAATGGGTTTCACACCAAGTAGTAAACAGGAAGAATACAATGGTCATTCTGCCATTCTGATCTTGACTTGACTACAGTAATTCAGTCCTTCTGCAGTAAAGCCCTTTCAGCATAAAAGGGATGAGGTAATAAAATACCCATCTAATCATTCTCCACTTGCTAATTGAAAAGTTAACATTTGTAATTCTGGAATTTCCACCAGAATTTTACTAAAAACAGAAATATGAGGGCTCCAAATACATTGAATGTAGATATGAGGTTTTTAAAAATGCATCATTCTAGAGGCAGCAGTTTTCCACACAGGTTTTCAATATGAAACAGATTACAGGCACAACAGGCACTTCGGTACAGAATGGCCAAACTCATCAGTGTCACCTGTAATAATAGTGCCTAAAATTCTAGATTAACACAAAACCTTGTGGGAAAAGATTTTTTCTATATACCAACCATCTAAACAGCTTCCAAAAAGCTTTACAGACTTACTTCGGCCTTGTTTAAGCAACAGGTTGACAATCTTTATTAATTTTTACAAGTAAGCAATATAAAACTTTTAGGCTCACAGCAACCCCCAAAAAATATTAGGGGTACAAAGCCCCGAAGTAAAAAAAACCCCTGAGCTTGTGTTCAAGTTACATCGACTGAAGAATATTTAGATCCACTTAAAAATGTCTGGGCTTTTTCCATTTTTTGATGTAAAAGTCTGATTTTCCACGCAAGTTTGAAAGGTTAATTATAATTCCTGTTGCTGGTGGAAGTACAGGACCACTGCAGCTGCGCCACCAGCTCTAAGCCAGGCTGTGCTGGGGGCTGTCAAATTGTTATCAACACCACCCAGCAGTTTGCTTCCCAAAGTGAGGAGCAAGAAATCACAGCTGAAACTATATGGGAAATCAAACTCCAGCAGAGTGAGGTGCTCAGAGATCTCAATTCCCAGTCCACAGCTGTAGGATCAGGCTCTCATTTAGGCAAACTGCAATTATCTGAGTTGCAATGCTGTCTGAACCAGTGAAGACGTTCTTGAAAAACCTGATAGTCACCAGAAAAAAGGCAGCTTCTAATCTGAGAAGTGGCACCTACCACAGGTAGAAGCCCTTAGCAGCACGCTGTTCAGAGCAAATATTAAACCACCTCCTGACACCTGATTTTCTATAGTAGCCTTCCACCAAGGAACGATTTAATCTGTCCCTGCTGAGTTCGTGAGAGTTGACAAGAATAAAAGCTGAGGTGTTATGGCTGCAGGCTGTATTAATTTTTTAAATCATGAAAAATACATTAACAAATGTTCTTTAAATATACTTTAAAGTTATGAAACTACACCAAGTTAAAACTAACAGTGTAAGCTCCTGGGGAAGAAGGAGGGGGAGAATGACAGTGACATATTTTTGGTCTTTGCAAATACTTGAATCACCAATAATAAATCATCAGATAACCCACAACTCTTTTGGTATTGCATTGATATTTTTGCTAGGTTGTACCTATAAAGAGTAGACACTGCATTTAAACATTATTTACAGGAATATCACCAATTTTCTGGTTTGGCATACAAAGTTTATTCATGTTTGAGTAGACTAATCCCAACCTGCCTAACCCTGACCTGTCTGACACCTTTCAGCCAGGATGCTCCTTGCTGCTCCTTTATAATGTTTAAATTTACATATTTCCTGCTCCTTCCTCTACTCCACATTTGAATTACTTCACTGCCAAATGAAATGCACAGTTGGTAAAAGAAAGTCAGCAATGGAAGATGTGAGATGTTCATTATCCATTCCCATGCTGGCAGTGAAATGAAGAACTACCAGACTGACAGCTGAGTATTTGTTATTTTCCGAGACAAACGCCCTTTATTAAGCATTCACCAGAGCAGGGGAAAGAGCCTGTCACTATTCCTTGCAAGTGCTGCTGAAGGGATCTTCGTGCAGGCTCTGAGGAGAGACCTTACAATAAAGGAGCATCATATCACTGCACAGTGGAGATGGCTCCTCAGAAGGGTGGATTAAACATGCATTATGAATGACAGCGAATGAAAATCCCCCTGCTAAAACAACCATATTTTAGTGTCTTTCACTGTCCTGAGCTTCCATTCACAAGTAGAGATATTAAGCTCTTTGAAGGCTAAGAATATTTATGCTGCTTCTTAGATGGAGGACTAGAAAATAATTACTGTAGAATGAATTTCAGCTGAGGCAGTTGCTACCTCCTGCTGAAGCAGTATTTCAGGGAAGGGTCCATAAAGGAAAACAAAATATCCATTGACAAACTGGACGCTTTTTTCACTGCAACAACACTTGGTATGATGAGATACGATTCTAGACCAGGGAGATTCAGTGCAGTGGGAGATGTGGAAACTAGAGAACTGCTGGCATTTTCTCTCATTGCTATAATGAATGTTACAAGCATCTTAATTAAGGTTCTAATAGATGTTTAGGTCTAACTGTTGCTTCCACATACACAATTGAAAATGCATCAGGAAAGACAATGCTTTTTTCCTAACGACTTTTCAAGCACTACAGACAGTCTCATTCTGCCAAACTACTTGAATAAGTTCCAGAATCCACAAGGCTGGAGTGAAGAAGTCTGATAAAGTCTTCAAGGATTTCGGACGGCTCAACAAATACCCAGCTACTGGAAGGACACAGTGGAGACAGGAATTACTCACCAGTGGGTATAAGCTTAAACGGGCAAAGTAAGAATTCACAACAGGGTGACTTCACCAAACTTTACATTTCTGCCCTCAGGAAAAATAAAACAGTAAGTTGTAAAAAAGTATCTCCAATTTGGATCAAGGTCCCATTTGTGTCTGTTTCCACGAGAAATTCAAATAAAACTTTAAATCATCTGCAAATGACAGTTCAACTTCTCCGTAGTGAGCAACTCTGAATGGCACCATCACCGAGCATCACCTACCGTCTTTGAGGATTGTTTCTCGCTCTGTGCCATCAATCTTCTGTCGTCCAATTAGGAAACTGGTGGTATCAGCAAAGTAGATGTAATTGGTTTCAGCGTGGAAGTCCAGAGCACGAGGATTGACCAGGTTCTCTATGGGGATCATGTACTCGTCAGACACTTTGGTATTCAGGTCCATTCCCCGGATTATTCCTGGGCGTCCCTTCCCATAAAAAAGAAACAATTCATTCTTTGGTCCTGCAAAAGAAAGATTACAAACATAAACAACTGATGCTGCCTAATCTTCTTCACAGTGTATTATGTCTCTGTTTAATTAACTGGCATAATTAGTGGGGAGCAGGAGCCTTATTTGAAACCAAAAATTAAACTTTCATATATTCTGAAGGTATCTAGATTAGAAAAAAAAAAAAAAAAAAGGAAACCTAGCTAATTACATTACCTCACTTAAAATACAAATTACTTCAGTGAGCTGCTTACATCTAATTATTTTTTTGTGGAGAAGTTCACACTGAACAAGCAGTTGTAGATCACAGAATAACTTTGCATCTGCTGTGAAGTGGACATATATAGCTCTGTATACATTTAATTTTAAATTCATTAGGATCTATCAAGGTAATATAGACCACGACTGAAGTAATCTTAAAATCTAACAATACCATAAACCCCAGCATATATAAAACACTTTTTTTTCCATCTTAAGTTTCTCAGAATCCAACAACAAAAGACGAAATTTCTTTCAAATTGAAAGGAATACAACAAATCAACACATTCTGTTCTTTCCAACTGAGGTATAAAACATGGGTATCAAAAATTCATATTTCTAAGATTTTTACAATTTAAAAAATCAAATTGATTACAAACAACTGAAGATTAGCAAAGTGACTTTCTTTCCTTGAAGATACTTACAGATATCCTTAGAGGCTTAATGCTATCAATATACCTCCTAAAATTCTCTATATACTTTTCCTGCTGCCTCTCAGGGTTTTCTGATGGAATTGTCAGTGAAAACTGCATCAGGTTTGACTGAGGTCAAATAAATCCATCTCCCAGCACCCATCAGAGTATCTAACTGCATGTCTTTCATCTGAACTAAATCAACACCGTTTGACTGAAAAAACAACAAAAACACAGGCAATCTCCAAAACTTTCAGTGCCCTCCTGTTGGCTGTAGGTGACCAACAGATTGTGGACGTGTAATGTTAAGTACAACCACAGCTGCACAAATCACATTTGCTTTCACAAAGTATTCTGGGAAAAACCTTGACTTGTTCACGTGAACGTTCTGCTTTTGTGCCACAAGTGGATTGTATGGGTGGAAATTGGATGTGACAAACTATTAAGCAGCATTCCAGTAACTGTCTGCTGTGATATCATGACATTTAAATAAAGATTGAGGCTGATTAATATAAAACTTATGATAATTTTTAGTACTTTTCGAACAGCATCCCAGGTTTAATCTGAACTAAGCCAATAATTTTAAGGGGATGAAAGGAGCACGTGAACAAAGTGTCAGGTACACGTTACAAACAAACTTCCCCCCAAAGCAGCCCGTGTGATTTGCTAGAGAACACCCAGAGCTACACCCGGGACTATTCATGGCTGGCGGACCCTCGGATTTAATAACATACTTTTGCATGACCTGCCATCACTCCCCAGGATGAAGCCAGTCCTGCAGCGACAGGTCCGTGCTTTGTAGCTGCTGCTGAGCAGGCAGATGTGGGAGCATCCCCCTGGCATTCCCGACGGGTCCACTTCACACGCGTGGCTTCTGACTATGGCGAGCGGAAAACAGCACGGCTCAGAGCCATTGAAAGCAAAACAGTCACATGCATCAGCACGGAGAAAGGTTAGACAGAGAAAAGAAAAAAAAAAAAAGAGGATTTTTGTCACAAGAAATCTTTCCCCAGAATATAGCTGCTAAGGAAGGTGGTTTCTAAAGACGATACCCAAGCCAGGTGAATAGTGCCCAGGGCTATCAAGCCGTGCCCATCTCTGTGCAATCACCCCTTTGTGAACGAGCTCCTGCACAGCATTGGCCGGGCAGTGCTCCCCTGGGGGAGCTGACACTTCTCCCCTTTTCCATTTGTTGCTTTGGTTCATTTCATTGCTTGGGGTTTTCTGAGGACAGAGTGCATCCCCTGCCCACACAGTCTGGTATTCCTTCAACTCCATCAGACAGCACTTTTCCAGGCAGGTGCCTGTGCTGAAACTAAAGAACAGAAAAAGCCTGGTAGCGTTTTTCCACATTTATAGAATCACAGAATGGTTTGGGTTGGAAGGGACCTTAGAGCCCATCTCATTCCAACCCTTGCCATGGATGGGCAGGGACACTTCCACTAGACCAGGAAGCTCCAAGCCCAATCCAACGTGGCCTTGAACACTTCCAGGGATGGGGTGCAGATTTGTACAGTTGGGATATAAATCCAGCTGAAGAAGCCAAAGAATTCCTCTCCCTTGATTTCATATTTCCAAATGCACGGTTCTATATTAGCAGCCTAATATGTTTTTTGAAAACTGTTTAAGGCAATATGCTGAGAAAAGAAAATCTACCATGCTATCTCACCGGCTTAAAACATAAAAGTGTATTTGAACTCAAAATATGTTTTTCTATTCTTCCTACTTTACCTCAAGCTTTTCAGGCTTTTTTTTTTTTAAATAAAACAACCCAAAAAAAAAAGCAATCAAGTGGTTTAGGGTCGATATGGTTAAAGGTAATACAGAAACTCCACCAAGCTGAGACAGCTTTTACAGAGAATCTTGACAAGCAACAAACATGTCCATTCAAAACAAAAGGAGTAGTGGAGTAATCACAGGATGTAATAAAAGATTACACTAGGCTTGTGTCTCTCCTCTACTCAACCTCTCCGACTCCCTCAGGAGTGTGAGAGGGATGATAATAGCAAAGAAAGAGTCTTTGCAGCCTCCTTCAGACATTGACATCTGCAAATCAATGCCCTCAGCTCCAGGGTGAAAATTAGTTCACCCACTCTACATCAATTTAGAGTTTGTTCCCACTTCAGAAACCTCTCCAGAAGCAGCCATTCTGTTTAGAAACATTGACATTGAGAATTGATGTGTTGGCTTTTCTGTCTAAGCAGTCATGGCAGCGATTTATTGTTATCAGTCACTCCAAAAAATTCTCATAAAACATCGCTGTAAACATTTTGGATCTTGCTATCTTTATACAATGGTCCCAGAAATCCCACTGATGTTCTGCATACAGAAAGTATGTGAACAGATTACAGCCACACAGGACTACGGACCTCAGAAACTGCTGTTTTACCCAAAAATTCTGAGATAAAAAAGAGCTTTTCTTTCTAGATGAACAGGAAGATTCTTTCACAGGTGGCAAAGCTGACATTCACACAAAGCAAGGAGAGCCTGTCAGCACTTCCCTCTCTCACCAGTGCCATGCTGGCAGCTCGGCAGGCTGGCTGCCCACACCTCCGTGCCTTTTTGGCAGCCCCAGAGCCAGGAGCTCACCTGAGGTGTGGGGTCTGTCTGAAAAACAGGCCCTGAGGCACCAGGAATCTCTGAGGTCTGAGACCCAAAGCGTGCGGACAACACTGGACATCCAACAATTCAGAAGGTGTTAAACTCTCCGAGTGCTGAGTGCCACAAGGTGCAGAGCAGGGCTCTTGGGCAGTTCTCCAAACTGAATTCTCACAAAAGGGCTGAGTTGGGAGCTTGGAGACACAGGAAAAGTGGCAACAACCACACAGAAAAGTGAGCACATGAAGCAACAGAAAGTTGCGCCACAAGGATAAATTTTCTCTCCATCTCCAGATACTTTTTTTCTGGTAGGACCTTTTTAGCCACACAACCACTTAATATCTGGGTTTATGTTTTCTGGAGAGAGGCAATTTGATCTTACCTGCTGCTTGAGTTCTTTTCTGGTACACACGGATCTCTTTAGCATTGTCCAGCCGAGCAAGAGCCTGCACATCA
Organism: Melanocharis versteri; assembly: GCA_013397845.1. Taxonomy (NCBI): domain Eukaryota; kingdom Metazoa; phylum Chordata; class Aves; order Passeriformes; family Melanocharitidae; genus Melanocharis; species Melanocharis versteri. Next base: position 2,489,278 of record VZTG01006970.1, on the reverse strand, counting down.
GTACCATTGTATCTGTTTATTCGTAAAATGCTGAGGTTATCTGAATTAATTGTATATAAATAGTTTTCAAACACTGCCAAACCACAGAGATGCCTAATCTGGAAAAAAAAAAAAAAAAAAAAAAAAAAAAGTAATTATTTTAGTTCAAA
>VZTG01006970.1:2477251-2489110 GCA_013397845.1 Melanocharis versteri | reverse complement strand
AAAAAAAAAAGTCATTATTTTAGCTCAATATTTTAGGCATATCCATAAGTTGTAAACATCAAACACTGCTGTGAACTGTATGTGATACACTGTGCAAAAGGTTTTCTGAATGTCAGTAAAGATTCGTAAACAATAAACACAAATTACACTAAAAGTATAGTTCACATTCTTGTAGTCTGAAATTTGTAATTAGAAAAGCTTTGTACAAGAAAGGCAGAAAATTCAAATTATTTAGCAATCTAAATTCATTTACTCTCCAAACTCCCTAGTTTCTCTGTTTTTTAAAATTAAAAACTTCTACATTACTTAAGTGCGACAGCTACATTAGTATTAACTAATGATTGTTAACTAATAGTAACTAAGATAAATTAACTGTTAATAACTAGATTTAACTAATAAATATAGTCAATTTATAAATTTAAAACATAGTTCATAGGTGTAATTGATCCACTTTAAAAAAAATATTTTATGATCAAATCAGGGCAAATGGCACAAGATATACCTGCTGGATATTTTCTTGAGTACATGAGAAATAAACAAATTCTGTCAGCTCTGCTGTGTTCCTTTTGTGTTGGTGTCTTTGAATGTGGTGGAGGCCACTTGGTCGTGCTTGCTTCTCAAAAAGTGAATTCTAAAATCGTATTAATGTCTGATGTGTCTGGGCACTTTGATTAAAAGTTACCTAATAGCAGTTAGTTAGACAACGCAGCTCAAACACAAAGTGTTCAATAATTTATAGGCTGTGCTAGATTTTTAGATTTAGAAAATGTAAAAAAAAATCTCACTGAAAGCCGAACAAATTCAAGAGAATTTTTTGGCAGATGTTCAGATATTCACAGGCTGAGTATCTTATTACTTTAACCATTAAATTGCTCACCACAAAGTATTTACTTATCTCATTCACTCACAAATTCAGACATACGCCACCAAAAACCAACCCAAACAAAAAAACCCTGCTGTGCATCAAGTATTTCAGTCATTCTGGAAATTATACCACAGTTGGCCAAGCCTTGCCATTGTATTCTGTCTTCAACCAGAAAAAGAAATAATAATTGACATAATTGGAAGTGTTTGATTAAGATCCAATCAAATTCAATGCAATTATAGTAAGATGGAAAAGAAAACAGCCTTGAAAATAAAGACGCATCTGTACCAAACTGTTGAATTCACCCCTGAATTAAAATCCTTTCTTCCCCATTTCCATTCACACTCAGTTTAAATCTTTACCATTTAACTACCTCAACAGGTTTTCCTTACTACAACAATTAAAACTATGTGGCTCTTTTTGCAGTGCATTTTATAACGACCAAATTATTTGTATTTTTTTTTTTTTAATTTTTGGGGAGGTTTTGCATCTCACGAAGCTTTCCAGCAATCGTAGGCATGAGTGAAAACATTGCTGGCTTGTCCTTGGAAAGCCACGCAGGCTGTCAATCACAGAATGCAGTTTTGTTTGGAAAGCACATCTTTGATACGCTTGTACTTACACCATAAACTTTAGTCCCTAAAAATTCTTGTGAACAGCTTTGTGGTCTGCTATTTCCTTGGGCTAATGAGGAGTCATTTGGAGAAGCAGCCATTCTAGATCATGGCAAACGCAGCACAAATCCTACTGAAATTACCAATTTTTCATTTGTGTGGAAAGACAATCAGTACCTTTTGTGAAAACAGTGAGAGGCCAAACTTTTTGATACCCTTCACCCATTTTAAAAGACACAGATCTCTTTTTTTAGCTAGTTTTGAGAAGAAATAATCCCTCTGAACTTGATAAAGTATCCTCTTTTGCATTTAAATTTCAGCAAGAAGAGGAAGAACAAGCATCTGTCCTATGACACCAGCACAACTCAGTTACAAGCCTGTAAAGGTATTTGTTAGTGGATTCTGAAAATGATTTTAGCTTTTAAGGTATCTATTCCAAAATGCTACTTAAAAAACCCAAAACAAAACAGAAACAAAACAAACCAACCAACCAACAAAAAAAAAACTCACAAAAACCCAAAACCCGACCAAACAAAAACAAAACAAACAAACAAACAAAAACCCCCAACAAAACAAAACAAAACAAAAAAACCCACAAAAGTTTGAAGACCTGTTGCTCCAGAACTGGTTAAAGACTGGGAATACATTGGCAAAAATAGGAAGGCGTTTGCCAAACCATCACTTCGACTGCTTTTTGTCACATTCTCTGCCTGTTTTCAGTTAACAGTCTAACCAGTCATATCTAGATAAACACCGATTACTAGGAAGCAAAGAATGACCAGAGAACAGGTAAAATGTTTATTCTGCTTGCACATTTTTGCATTCCCTGTTTAACCTCAGGAGGAATTTGGTGCCCACAGCAGCTCTGGCAGTCCAAGTAGTGACCAGAACAGTTTGGTCTTTGCTGATTTTCCCTGGATTTACGTAAGACTCACAACTGCCAGAGAACTCTTCCACTCTCCAGGCTAACGGACTGAAATGCTCCTGCTCAAAGACACACGGTCTCAGAGTTTGTATTTATGACTCTCAACGTCTGGATCAGCTGTGAAAAGCATCATTGCCATCAACAAAAATAAGATTTAGGGGCATCCAGATTAGTCTGAATGGGTGAATAGCTTTTGCTATTCCATTTCACCTTATTGCGCCTGCTAGTCTCTCTGTCCTGAGTGGGTAAGGACATCTTGTCATTAATGATTTATCTGACAGCACCTTTCCACCCCAATTTTTCCCTCCTGAAGTCTTTTACAACGGGGAGTGTGACTTACATGGTGCATTGTTAATGAGACACTGCATGGAAACATTCTTAGGTAGCAAAACGGGCTAAATTGCAGATAAACCAAAACATGCAGATGGATCTTTTAAAGTCTAACAAATTTGAGATTAAAAGGGAAAAAAAATATGAAATTCCTGTAGCTGCTAGCACTATGTGCATCCATTTATTGATATAATTACTTTTCAGAAATTTGCAAATAAATACCTACTTGTCTGCCTTTAGTTATTGTTTGCCTCCTTCTCCCCTGATAGTCAACAACTTCCACAGTCTCCAGATATATGTCAAGCCAGTACACATATTTATTGATGAGGTCTAGTGCCAGAGCAGTTGGCTGTTCAATTTTCGAGTCTACTATCCACGTCCTGTTCATTCCATCCATGTCACATCTCTCCACCTTGGCAGCGTTCCCGTAGTCTGTAAAGAAAAGCTTTCTGTTGAAAGAAAATAAGATGTTGTAAGTTTTAAAGGGTGTGAGCAGAGTGCAAAGCTGCTGCTGGCTCTGGGAAAAGGAAGTTTTTGTTCTTTGTCATTTCAATTTCCTATACACCCCATATTGATAATCACATAATTATTTTTTTAAAATCACCGTATCTTCCAACAAATTAACAATTACACAGAATTATCTTTCGACTGTAATGTACAGAAGTTCTAAATGCATTTCTTACAAAACAGATACACCATGTAACACCCTAAAATTACAACCCTAATTTCATTTTTAGCCATTATTTGTAAAAAAATGGCAAGATAGTTACAGATAGCAGTGACAAAAGCCCAAAGCACTCACGTTGCTGGAGAACAGTTCATTGCACATAAGCTGTAACAAATGCAGTGATCCCCCATGTCAGGTGTTTTAAAGCCTATTTCTGAAGGAGATGCTTTAGTCTGTAGTACATTTGTTTCCAGCCTCGGAAAGGTGCTCAGGCTTCAAAATGCTTCCCCAAATCCAGTGAGTCATTCCATCCAGGAGTAATGGGAAACTATCAAAGACTTAAAATTGCTGCTAAAGCTCCCTAACCGGATACTTGATTAGCATTCACTGGGTTTAGCACACGCAAATCAATTTTGATTAACCTGACAATATTTTAACAGGATTACCTATTTGTGAGAACAAATTACGCTTGCAGGCTGAAGACCACCTTGCCATGACTTTACCACGCTGTAAAGAATAATCTGATTCCAGGCTGAACGTTACTAAAACTACTTTGAGAACCAGGATTTCATTATCCAAATGAAGTGAATTATCTCCTAGTTATTACCACTAATGGGAATAACTTTGGATCAACAGCATATAAACCATCAGATATCTTTATGTCAAACAGCAGTAATTTACAGCCTTGTAACCTCTCATAAAAATCCAGTTTTAGGCCGTTTGCTGAACAGCCAAATGAAACACATATCCTTTAGTTTTACAGTCTTTCAAATAAATAAGAATACATTTTAGATGTAGTTAAAGTGTTTCAAGTGCAAAAATTGAAAATTAAAACAAACAAACAACTTTTTAAAAAAGTAAAGGCATTAGAATCATCTATAGTCTATGTGCAGGAGCTGTCAAATGCCAAAATGAATTGATCTCAGAATCATAAAATAGGGCTGGAGCAGAATCTGAAAGGTCATGTAGTCCATCACCAGGCCATAAGGCAGAATAAACTTTACCTATAACATTCCTGAGGGATAACTCCATTCCTGACAAGGGTTTCTATTTATCAAAACAATTCTGAATTCCTGTCCTGTCCTTCATTGTCATTCTTTCTCCCAGGTGTACTCTAAGAATATATTTTAAAACACACACTTAACATCCAGGTCTATATAAATTAAAATGTCCAAAGCACAGAATATCTGCAAAGTAAAAATCATGCCTGAAAAGCAAATGTAATTTGGAATGAAAACAGCAAATAAAAATGTGTGTATATAGCAGTATATACACTTATTTATGTATGTATTCATATCATCAGAAATAACAAGGCCAACACCTCTATATATTTCAAATAAGTTGTTAAAATGTTACATGTACTCTAGAATACAATCTGTACTTCTGGGGATTTGATTTATGTTATTTAATGGAACTTTGGACCTCAAGATTCAAAAATTCAAACAAAGCTCATTTTGCAATCACAGAACCAACTGGGTTGGCTGTGATCAGCCACTCGCATATATACAAATATATAAATACACACAAATGCGTGTAAATACACATCCAGACACACAGCAGCTACAAAGACCTGAAGTTTGACTTTAGACTGACTCTACTGCAAAGTGTTCAGTGTTTCTTATTAATAATTTAACATTTCTACAGACCATAATATAAGTTAATAATAATAATAATAATAATAATAATAATAATAATAATAATAATAATAATAATAATAATAAGCCTTTTACAACGATATTATCTTTTCAGATCAGACAAGAAATAAAATATTTGTATATCATTAACAAAGAGATCCAGTAAGGAATATTTAAGAATTAGGAATATTTAATAACTTAAGAGGCTGCTCCAGCTTTCTGGAATGGGGGGTCATTTCTTTGTTTCCTCAGTATCTGCCTTATATTAACATCATTTGCAGAAGTTATCATGACTTCATGAGTAAATGACATTCTTTTTACTCTAAAAATCATTATTCTTCTCCTGGAGACTGACAAAAATGAAACTTTATAATTAAAAGAAGAGGTAAAATACAGAACAAGAAAGTAGTTGCCTAACTGCTGCGGCACGATCAAAGAACTCTGAAAATTAAATTAAGAAAATTAAACACTTTACTGTGTAATCTCGAAAGGCAATTCCGTATTTAAAGACTAATGCAGATTTTTAGAGTGAGGTTTAAACCGGAATAGCATTTTTAACACAAGAAGCTGCTCCACAATTACACCGTATTTCCTTTGCCTTGGGAGCCCTCAAGGATGCACTGCACAGTATTTATTTCCGCTCAAGGTTCATTTTGCTGCTCACAAATGGCGCTGGGTTTGCCTCTCCATTTTCAGCAGAGGGCAATGAAATCTTTTATCCATCCACAGAGCAATTTCGGGAGGAAAACTGACCGTGGGCATGTCCCTGCACAACCCAAGCTCAGGCCATTGGGGCTGACCTTGAGGGATGGGCTCTGGCAGGGAGAGCTGAGTTCATTACAACCTTCGTTTCCTGTCTGAGGATGCTAATTGAGGCTGCTGGACCCGTGAAAATGGTGGCACTAAACTGAATTTTATAAAGACATGTCATCTTTTGAAAGCTATAGACTCCACGTGTGGAAATTCCGAATTCTGCCAAAGAGGGGCATCTTCTTCATCAAGTCCTGGTGCTTCGCAGGCATTTAAACTCATAAAAGTATTCAGTTGTTTTGACTCTTCCAGAATTGCTTCACTGTGGTCCCAGCAGTTGGGAATCTACATCTAATACCTAACGGTGATATCTCCCAGGCTGAATTACCCCGGCTGATTTCTGCAGCAGCTTATTTGGCTTAAACAGCTATTTTCACCTGTCCTCCCCTCCAGAGATATTTCTAGATGGCAATCACATTCTTTCCCTCTGCTAGCAGCTAGAGATAAGCAAGGGAAGGCAGACTTTCTCATCTTGTGAGACAGGCTCTTTCTGTTGCCCTCCTGTGCCGTTATTCCAATTTTTGGTCAGCGATGGAACAAGCATGGCCAGCACGGGGTGTGCTGCTCCAGAGCAGAGTTCACCAGCTCTGCACCACGGCCCAGCAACCAGAGGTTCAGCCACCCCTGGCTGGCATTTGCTATTTTCACAGCTCTATTGCACTGCTGATCCACACTCATCCTCTCCCCAGCTGCTACATGCACCCTCCTCAGTCTAACAACGTAAGTCTTAAAAAGTTACGGCTGGAGGTTTTCCAAAGAGTTTAGTTCAGACCAGGAATAAATACAAAAGGACTCCACATCTGAGCAAGGACAACTCTCCAGCATTTAAAAATATCCTCACTGACAAACCTGCCGACCAAAAACAGCAATAAATGTTAGCAAATAGAACTAATTGCAGAGGAAAAGAATGCTGCCATGAGACAAAAGTGACAGTGAGCTCCCCAGTCCCTGCTCTCACACCAGTGGTCACAGATCCATCTTTCCTTCATTATCAAGCCTCGAAAACATGTAAGGAGGGCCTCAAAAGAGCTGTTGTTCTTTCCTGACAGAGACATCTGCCCTCAACAGAAACTCAGATAGTTACTGCTTGAGTTCAGCTGCCAAACCCCTTATCACCATTGGCTTTGTCCAGCACCTTCTCCCTCGTCACTTCCCTTTGTTTTCCAAGCTTTCAGTCACCTCATCCATAATCCACCTATTTAATTAGCTGAGAAAGAAATGTTTTCCCTGTAAAGTAACATTTGGGCACTTGCATGACTGAAAACTGCTAATTTCTAATGCACCTAAGACACCAAACACTGTACAGCGCAATTGGAGTTTGGAGGCCAAAAATTCACAATTCTGCAGCTCTTCAATAAAAAAAACAATGAAATATTACAGGAAGCAAATTAGTAAAGTACATATGGAAAAAGAGGATGCTTTCTTAGGCAAAGTTACTGCTGTGGACAAGACCCAACTAGAATAAAGTAAAATAATTCCTAGCACACCTCAACAGGAGCTGTGAGTAGAAAGGAGAGGGTTTAATTTTCAGCAATTATACTAAGGGGGTCATTTTCAAGACAGAAGGTGACTAAAGATATTCAGTTGGTCTTGGCAAAATGAACGAGTGACAAAAAGTTAGAGGCTTTTTACCAATTTAGGAGTGGGATTATGATGTGGGAAAAAAGTTTGGATTGGAATCAACAGAAATGCTGTGCAATTTAATTGGTTTAAAACATAATGAGAGGAGCATTGGCATTGAGTGGCACCAGCCAGGTTTACTCTAGGACAAATAGGATAACTAAAATTATGGGGACTGTGGTGAACAAGGAACCTTCTTCAGAGGAGGTGATCAAAACAGCTAATTAAAAGAAGTGTGTAAAAACACCCCGTGGGGCTCTTTACAGCCTGTTCTATGAGGTGATTGACTGACTGGATTCTCAGAAGGGGACTGCCACGCACTCCTGTATCTGATTTCTACCGCATTTATTCAAAGTGAATGTGCTTTGATTTAGTTTACATGGCATTTAATTAACAATAAGCTTTACAGCAGCGTCCAGGACCATTTTCACCTATGTTGATGTTTAGGTTTATTTCTGGGTTCAGCAGTTTTCTTTTTTCATCCACATCTAAAGCAAAAGAATTTGGCCACCCTGAGATTTAGCCCATTTTTGGTAATAAATGGCCCTCAGTGTCCCAGACAGCTTTGAGGAACTTGGAGAGCACTGCTTGCTAGAGCACACACACATTGAAAGCAATTCTCAGGTTTGGGAAAAAGGGAGATTTTTCCCCAGGGGAGGAACTGAAACACCATTGGATTCAGGTATTTGTGTTTCTCCTTCCTCCGCTTCTTTCCAGCACCTGGAGGATAATTTCCCCTTGCACACCCACACTATTTTAGGGGGTTAGAAACTATTTGGCTCTCCAGCAACATGCCTCTTTTTTTTTTTTTTGTAACTGATATTGGAAGGAAATATCGAGTGCATGTTTTTGTGCTGCATGGGAGAGAAATTCTATTAAAGTTCTTCTGTGATTTCTGCAGCGTAAAGGAGGACATATGTTCCAAATGTTCCTGGCATTTTGGAAATCTAGCAATGAGTGCCTGTGAGTAAAATAGTAATGGTTTCTTCTCCTAGAGAGCTGCAGATTTAGTGCCATGCAGGAAGCAGCACAGGGTCGAGCTGCAGATAAAAGTGAAACCCAGTCAGACAACTCATTGTCACCACATAGAGCCCAGCTCCACTCACTGCCTGCTGCACAACTACAGGAAAATATCAGCGAAAGCTCAACCCTTAGGGGGGACATTTGCAATGAAATGCACTTCTCTTTACAGGGAAATCGCCAATTCAAACAAAAGTTTTCTTATTTGCAGCAACAGGGGTGGTGGCCTGAGCAGCAAATGGAGAAAGTAGCTGAGAATTTGGGGATGGATTTAAAACAGAGCCAATCGGGTTCATTGCTAAAGGAGATACAAGCTGTCATAATTTTTTGATGTTGTTTCTATCTAAGCTGTCCATCACCCACCTATAAAAAATATGCCTGTTAGAAAGCTAAACTGGTTTGCCACCAACAGGTTCCCCCCCACACCCCCATTTCCTCATAGACACAGAAGCAATTTCCTTACAGACACAGAAAGATGAATTTTCAGAGGTGTTATAAAGGGAATATAATTTGATAATTCAGTACGGTTGTTTATTACGTGGTTATGACTATACCCCACTACTGTTTTAGCTTTTCAAAACAAAATCCTGTGTGTTATTCTTCAAATTTGATCCTTTCCACTACAGAGGGTATAAAAACCTTCACTTTCTTTTGTCTTAGGGATGTCAATCAAATATACATATTTAAAGTTCAGAATAATCCTTGAAAGTGTTTGCCCCCTCCTTTTTCCACCCAAATATGCTTTTTCTGCAGGGTGAGAGTGCAGGTGCCTCTCCAGTGCACTCATCTCTGGGCTCTGCAGGAATGATGTAGGATAGGAAGATGTAAAGCTGAGTTTTGTCTAATGATGTTTTCTCACAGTTTCAATTTTCTCACACAAGCTCTACTTCTTCCTATGCAGAGTAAATATGTAATAAACCCATTGTTCAGTTCCTAGGTTCTGCTTGTGGTGGAAACTGTAAAGCAAGCTGGTCTTACACTGCCATCACAAGAGTTGTCTGGCTGTTTTCCCACATCAAGACTACAGCAGTGGGATGTCCTCTTGAAAACAGCATCCCTCAGAACATATCAAATTTATACTTGCTTAACCTGTTTTCTGTCTATATAAAATTCAATATCTTTTCATTAAAATCATATAATTACCTTGAGTAATTTTGTGCACAAAGTAATTGTCTGAACAAAAAGGATGTTGCCTGAATTTTCAAAATTTATTGCCAACATAAAAGCTTAGTAAGTAAATCAAATATTACCTTTTCAGCCACATTTTTTTCTATAACTACACAAAAAGTTTTAATAACTGTCAGTTTGAAATGAAAGACACGTTGCAGATGTATTCCTGGATTCATTAAGGGCCCTGAACCTCAGTATTTATTTGTCAGATTACTGCCTTTTATCTGAAAAAGTAAGGCTTCAGACTTAAATCAGATGCAGAAATTTGGAATTAGAGTCCTTTCAGACTAAATGTATTTCCCCATGTGTTACTACAAGCTCATCAATTAGAAAAGAATGAAGAAACATTGATTATTCCCTTTTTATCACAAACCAGCTGTGCCAAACCGATGTGCTGACCCACTGAAAAAGTTCATTTTTATAAACAAAGTGCCATGTAACACAGCTTTATATCAACGTTTAAGTAACTTTCAATGTGATGTCCAAAAAATACCATGAAGTCTCTATCACATTTTAAAAATGAGAGATATAAACCCTCCCTACAGCAAAGAAAATATTAAACAGATTTTATATATTTCTAAAATATGTTTACATTCAAACCACAAACACATTGATGTTAGAGATACTGAAATCTGGAACATGATGAATAATTCTTGGATTACCCTGAGTACTTATTTTTGAGGGTAAGATGGTTAATTTACACTGCTTTACCAGATGTACAAGATGCAGGGAAATAATTTTTCGATAGATAATTAAAATTCTCTTTTCTCACTGGCAACTCAGGGTCTGATATATTTGTTATCCTTCAAACTCAACTCGAGATGTTATTTTAATATGCCATTTTTGATTATTCTGCTTTGAATGATTTCTGGAGCATCAAAATGGTGCCTCTTGACCTTTTATAGTCTTTACATGCACTCTTTTATGTACACAGCAGAATACACATATTCATACACTTATTTTTAAAGATTTCTTTAGTATTGTGCTGAAGCTCTTTCACAGAAGAAATAAATGCAGCACTTTTCCTGAAGGTATTTAATTTTCACAAGATATTATTGTGTGCAGTCAGACTCTATTGCTTCTTCCACTTAATAAATAACCTTTTCCCTTAGCTGAAAAGTGACAATACTAAAAATTACTTTTNAGGGGGAAAATGTTCATTAATTTTTCAGTGATTGTAGGGGGATAAAGGTAGAAATAAAGATCCCTGAAATCGTGTTTGACTTGCAGCCTGAGGAGCTTCAGGCTGAAGCAGTGTGGAGTTTGGAAGGTTTAACTTTTGTCCTAGGGATAAGCTCAGCCTGAGAGCAAATCAGGACCAGCAGCAAGTCCTTGTTTAAAAATGCCTGTCTAGACACAGGAGAGCATCATTTCCCCAGCACAGCCTCACTTCTCCAGGGCCTTTTCCTTCTCAGAATTTGAGACATGGCCTTTTCAACCCAGTCTGAGAAATGATGGCTGGATGGAGCGTGTGGCACCATGAAATGTGGGAAATGGGCCCGCTCAGCTTGTCAGGGATTTAAAATCATCTTTTCCACACCAGCAGCATCGATCACCATGCAGGATGCTTTGTCTTCAAATATGTGATTTCTGTCAACCAACTTTTTCCACTTAGTGACAAGGAATGCAAAAGAAAACATTTTTGCAATATTAATTTCTTTTAAATGCATTATTAATGAGAAAAAATAAATTAAAACAGTTCTTCCACCTTGGTATTTGATGACCTATACCAGATTAAATGTCAGTAATAGCTGGCATTTGAGAACCTGTCTCATCCATCTTATGCAGAAAATGCTACAATAATCATCATTATGCAGGATTACATTAAATTAATCAAAAATCCACAGTTTGCATGCTTTAGGAATCTCAGGGCTCCTTCCCAGACAGACCTGCAGAAAGGCCAAGATTACATTGAGACTTTGGATCCCAAAGGCTTCAGACCCGTAAAACGCTGACTTGAAGTCATGATGAGTTAGCAGCCAACAGCAAGGATGGGGATTTTTTTATTTTCCAGCAAATTGTTTATCAGTGGCTATTAAATACAATGGTGCTCCAAACTCTGAAAATCACAGCACTGCACACTGCTGGAAGCTGGCAGGTTTGCTGTGGGAACTGCTGCTGGATGCTGGCTTATTCTTTCTTTCTCATCTAAGGTGTGTTCTGGGATTTTTGTTGTTGTATTTTTTTTGGTTTGGGTTTTTTTT
>VZTG01006970.1:2459277-2469825 GCA_013397845.1 Melanocharis versteri | reverse complement strand
TTTTTTTTTTTTTTTGGCCTAAATTCCCTTTTCTCCAAATCTATTCGTCCACCTATTTTTTCACAACACAGCTTAGTTCCTTAACTGGATATTTATCCTCAACTCCCTGTTTCAGAGCACTGCCCCTTGACTCGAAGTCCCAAAGGCTGAGCAGCCTCAGCTGTCCCCATTTGGCAAATAAAAGGTATAATTCAGCCAGCTTGTTTTTGAGATCTTAGAGTTTGGCATTCAATAAAGAGTAATTGCATATCCTTGAAAAGAGCTCATGTTGCACATAGATAAATTCACTGTATTTTAAACACACAATGAATTTTAAAATGCATATAATGACTTGAAATATTTCTTCATTGCTGTCACAAAACTGTTTAATTTTTTTTTTCTTTAATCCATCATGACTGTAGCTATAAATCCAGTGACAGAAAATAAGCATTTTCATTTGATTAAGAATTTTGAAGCAGCACTGAGTTTGGGGAACACTCGCTTAAAGCACAAAATGAGAAATAAAATGACACAATGAAAGGTAAATGTCACCAATCTTACGATTAAAAATACAATTAGGGAGAACTTAAAACTAATTCTGTGTGTGATTTTTTTTTCCTTTAAACTGTACCACACGTGCAAATATGCAACACAGACAACTTCACCTCCAGGGGCCAGGGCATGGTCAGCCAGTGACCTCTGACAAGGGCCCTGCAAAACACTCCTGGTGCCAGCAGTGCTGTGGCAAGGCCTCTGCTTTATTTATTATGAGGGAGAAAGGTGCTAGAAACAGAAAATAAGAGTGAAAAATCACATAAGCCAGAAGTGAACAACCTTCTAAGCCATGTCTAAACCCAGCAGCAACACAGGAGGAGTTTCCCACTGGAAATTTTCCAGGATTTTTTTAAGTCTTTTTTTTTGCAAGCAATGGATGAAGTAATTAACAGTTGTTTAAATTTTCATGAGACATTCTACTTAGGAAAACAGTGTATAGCCACAGACATGAAAAAATATGGATCTGCAGGGAATCAGAATGGTTGGTCAGATTCCCTGNTCTACTTAGGAAAACAGTGTATAGCCACAGACATGAAGAAATACGGATCTGCAGAATGGTTGGTCAGATTCACCTCCTAGATAAAACTTCAGCATCTTTCCTTTTTCTCCCTGCTTTTATAGCATAATTCCTGTCAAAGTACCTTCCATGAACTCCTAGTTCTTCAGAGAACCTGAAATTTAAAGAACAGTTTGCCTGACAATCAGTTTAGGGAAAGGGGGGAAGCAGAAAATCCAGGCCATGGACATCCCCCAAAGCCTGGGGGTGAGCTCAGCATTTCCAGTGTGAGCCTGTTCAGCCCTTCAGTGGCCTGGAGCTGAGGTTACTGGGGTTAAACAATCCTATTTACCTTCCCAGAGAGGTAAAAAAGCATGGAAACCACGAGGCTGAGTTCAGCACTGCACACAAAACACCATCAGGGCTCGAGTGAGCACCCTGAGCCAATTTACCTTCCCTTCTCTTCCAAAATTCACAGGGGCTGGCACTTCCCTGCGTGCAGCTTCCCAGAAAATCTCTGTTCCATGATGGTTTCAGGATGCAGGTGTATTGATGGGAAAAGGGCTGGAGCAGCTCTCATTTTACTCATTCTGGTTGCAAACAAGCAGTGACGGAGAAGTGTTAAGTACAATTTCTTTCCTCCCCAATCTCTCCCAGCCCAAATCGAAACATCTTTCCCCAGAGGTTTGGCACTGACAGTGACAGTCATTACTCTTAATACTGAAAAACAGTATCATCTCCAAAACCTGTAAGATCTCTGCTTGGAAAAGAAAGGTTCTGCAATCTTCATCTCAGGGTTTTCTTACCATTTGCAGAAATCCATACTACACTGCAGTGGCAAAAGCTTCCCATCAACACCTGTGGATTTCAAACTGCAAATTAGGAGCTCTATTTCTCTGCAGTATCACAATAGCAAAACAAAGCAGCAGCAGGACACCAGATGTGAAAAGGTAGGGTTTGTCTCGTCAAGAAAAAATTGGGTCCCATCCAAGAATAAGGGAAAATCGAAGCCTCTACAATTTGTGTAATTCTGCTTCATGTGAAGTGGCCCATTCATGGCTCCTATTTTCTCTTTACCTAAACAAAAGTAGGTTGCTTAAATTGAAACATAATTCAACCACAGATAGTTAACAAATGGAGATTTGTGTCACAGCACTAGAGCAGTTATTTTTCCACCACAGAAATATATTCTTTTCATTTTCTTTTGGGTGTTAGGACAGGTGCACATTTAGGAACTTATAATCTGTCTGTGTGACTGTATGTAGGAAGACATTGAGTAAAAAATGTCATTTAAGTAGGATCAGAGCTGCTTTCGAGCTGCTTGGAAGACGGAAAATGTTACCTAGGATTATTTAATACATGCACATTTTGTAACTGCACGTAATTACTTACCTGACAGACAGAACCTACAACTTCATAAACATAGAAAAGCTGCTGTCATAGCTCTTCTATCTCCACTATTTCTCCTTCAGCAGATAGAAAATGGTTAAATTACCTTTCTCATCTGTGACAAACCTAATATGAGCTCTCAAACCCACCACATGCTGAGGAGAAAATACAGCACAGGTGCCCCTGGTTATTATTAGCTGTCATATTTTTTTATTCTAAGAGGTCTGTAAGACTTCATTATCTGATTTTACAGTGGTACTTTACTGGTAACGAGTGAAATCCAGGTGAAAAAGCACAAAGAAATGGAATTGTGCACTCGGGGAGGTGCTGACTGGCCATCCTGGAGAGGGTTCTCCAGAGCAGACAGCCGGGGTTCAAACTGCGGCCAACTCACCTCAACACCTGTAAATCAAACTGAACCTGTGCCCGGGGAGCCATCCACAGATTGCAGGAATTTATAGGAATGTGCAGGATCTCTTCTTTTTTCTAATCCCTCCCCATGTCCGCAACAACCTAATGATGTTCCTCATGCTGATGCTCTCTTAGCTTTATTCCTCCTTTCCTTTTTCTCTTATTTTTCCTGAAATAAGTTTGTCTGCCCTTCGTATACTTTCGTCCCCTCTCACCCAATTTGCTCCTTTTGCGCTTTGAATTGTATCTGCTTGTCTGACCTCAGATTATTTTTACTGCCCTTTCTACAACCTGGCATTTCATATTGTCTTTTCCACATCTGTCCATACTCATTTTAAACACTAAATTGTACTTTCCCTTCTACAGCTTTCCAATGTGATTCAAAATTGAAGAGAGAAGCAATGGCCTCGAGACATTAAAACCCATCTATTTAAACTTGATCATAGAGAAGGCTCTGTGACTGTGAAGTTCACATCTTTTTTTATGGTCTCTTTTCCCCTGGAACACCTATGCAGAGAAATATCATTGTAGAATAAAAAAAACCCATCATTAAGCCCCAGTATATGTGAATATGGAGGCAAGCCAAAACATAAATAGATATTTGGCTGTTGGCAAGATAGTATTTGGCATTTAATACATCAAGCAGTAATCTGCATTGTATTTATTCAGCTGAGCATTTAAGGTGCATTTGAATGTGAGAGTGATAAATAGAAAGGAGTTACACAAACGGCAATCAAACTGTGTGCTGTTCTAGGCCTCGGAATTACTAAAATGAAAATACAAAGAGAACAGTGCAGGGGGTGTTTCTATAAAGGATACTTTTAGTAATACCTCTAAGGGTTTATTTGTAGGTGCAATTCTTTTTCTCCCAGTGGAAAACTGCACCTCTGAGGCAGCTCTTACAAAATCTCATCTATGTGTGGTACAATAGTCTATGTATGAGATTACTTCTCCTATTCACCTTTTACAAACCCTCAAATGCAATCAAAAATTTTCCACAGCTGGCTGGTAAGAAGCCAGTTCAACAATTACAAAACCCACAGATCAGGCACTGACTCAGGCAGAATTCTTGTGATTGTACCTCGTATTTATTTTTGGAGTAATTTTTTGAGTGTTATACTGTCATTTATCTGTGGTCCAGCCCCAGTAACTGGATTGCAGCTTTGTGTGTCCCTCCCCACGACTCCAGGTGTATTAATTGCCAGATATTTACATGTTGTTTGTCATGTGTTTGTCTCATTACCTTCAGGGGACAGATGTTGAACAGCTGCTGAGGTGTACAAGCTTTTGTATGCGTAAGCAAGCAGGTTTGCATTTCTGCCTGGGATTTCAATCCTTATCTTTCTGCAATATAACATTTGCCATTTAATATATTAGAGGATAATCCATGCTGTATTTGTTTAGTTTGTGCTACTTGGAACATTAAAATCCAGGAACATGTTTTTTTCTGTAACATTCTCAATCAGTTCCAGGGGCTGATGGCAGACTTTTTTCTGGAGATTTTTTGGCAGCAGCTGTTCCTCTGCTTTGCATTCTGTAGTTTATTATGCATTGCAGTCAGTGCTACAGCCCCTTTTCCATACATTTACTTGAATGAAAATGCCCAAACCTGTTTGTGTGCAACTTTTTAACAAGTGGAAGTTGGAGCCACTGAGGCAAAAGGAAAAGAAGTGTCAGTATACATCAGCATTGTATTTCTCTAACGAGGAAGAAAGGAAACTGGACTGAAATACCAGTTTGTCCTTGCTGGCACTAAGGGCACCTGGATTTCTGGAATTCAGAGCTCTGCTCTGCAGCAGCCTAAAGGTCAGACCTGTTGCTGCAGAAATGGAGGAGGCTGCTGACTGCTCCTTGGGGTGTGAGACAGATAAATTCAGGCAGCCAAGCCGCAGCACTGTCCACAAGACACTCTCATGGTGTCCAGGACAATGTTTGCCCCACAAGATGACTGCCCTGGTGTCAGCGACTTCAATTCAGCTGTGGGACTTCAGGCTCTGACTGCTTCCACCCTCCTGCAACCCTGTTAGCTGATGAGTTTGTTGGGGCTGGGTCACATGTCTTAAACCAAACACCCCAACATGCACCCACTCCATATTTAAAGTGATGGAACAACTGAGCATAGCTTACAAGGAAATGAAGAAAAGCATTTTTAAGAGCAGCACATTGTGAGAGACGACTGGAGCTTGCCTGTGAGTGCCTGCAGTAAGGCCATGATCACTTTGCTGTTGCCATTTTTAATTGTATTTAATTATATAATTTAATTGTATTCTTGCTATCCTGGAATGCAAGCAGAACTCTACATTAAAATATTAACATTTCATCTGCAGCATCACCTGCTGCCTTCATCTGTTGAAGCTGATGCCTTCAAGGTGATACAGCTCACTGGTCTTTGGGCAATAAAAACCCCAAAACACTCAGCAGTAACGATCTCACAGAAGGCAAAAGCACATCTGACAGAGCCCAGAAAGCGCCGTGGGGCACGGGAGGCACCGAGGGCCCCGTCTGGGGAAAGCTGCACTGTCAGCAAGCACAGAGCCCTGGCTGGTGGATGTGGCACTGCTCACGCCCTGTAACTGGCCCAGGATGTTAATTACAATTAGATGTTCACTGCAGAACTTCATGGCTTGCATAGACAGATGGACAGCGACTTGATCAACGAGCTACAGACTAAATGGAAATATTTCTGAGGCTGATGTTTCTGAAAACTATTAATGCAGTTTAGTCAAGTAATATTTCCCGTTGCTAACTGGCAAGAGGGAAGCAGGTCATACACAGCCATATCTCTAAGGAGTACATGAGATGAAAGAGATGAATATCCTTATCCAGTCCTGCGGTCTGTGTGTGGGTATTTACAGCAATAAATCTCTTGTCAGAAAGCCTTTGCATTCCATCTCTCAGCATCTGTACTTCTGCTACAACAGTCTTATCCTGTATGTGTTTTTTTGGGGTTTTGGGGTTTTTTTTCTTTTCTTTTTACAGAAGAGTCAAAAGCCAGCTCACACATTATTGTGCTGAGAGGCAACTGCTGCCAACTTTACCCTCCTCTAAGTTGTGTAACACTGAGGTGATGACAGACAGGAGTTCACACTCCCCACACTCTGGCAGCTGTGTCCCCCTGTACCTTCCAGTGTCACTTTGAAAAATGGAAGTGGAAACACAGTAGAAATCATTTTCTGAAGTTCTGCCAGGCATCAGAAAACCATCTTTTAGAATAATGAACAACGTGACACAGAATATAGGACACATGTTGCTTTGAAAAAACAGCACCAAAAAGTAAAGGGTGACAAGGAATATGGAGAAGGGAATTAGACATCCCACTGCTCCAGCTGAAATGGGATGCAGTTGAGCAGGATGTATAGGAAAAGCTGTCTTACAGTGGGATTTCAACAGAAGTATCTGCTAGTTGTCCTGAAGTAGCTAAAAAATCACTGCAAGAAGAGGCAAATAAACTGTTCTCCATGCCAGCTCACAGCATAATGAGAGACAATAATCTTCAGTCGACAGAGGCAAAGAATACAGTTCATGGAATCTCCTCTCTGAATATTATGGATTATGAAACTTAGACAAAACCTGCTTGTAGAATGTCACAGGCTCATTTATTCTGCCTTCAAAGAATGTGATAAAAAAGCCAACCCCTCAACCTCTACCTTTAATCTCTACTCCTTTTCCATACAAACTGGAAAAGGTAGAGCAGGTGTGGAACTATGTAACTTATCTCCAGGCTGTGAGATAAATAAGAACAAAATAAAAATAAGAATGTACATAAAAATGTTGCAAGTGACTAAAATCCAAGGATTCAAATGCTAGCAAGCACTATGATTCCTGTGTTGCCCTAAATTATCCCATGATACGAGCAATCAAAATCCTTTGATTACATCCACACTGATTATTATTTCAAAACACCCTCCTCATGCTCTGAGGAGCGACTGCTGCTCCCTCACATAATGTGCTGCCTCACACCCTCCGACAGGGATGCATTTGGTTCAAATCCTGCTCGGAATGCAGAGCTGCTCATTTCTGAACAGGCACTTACCAGTGTTCACACCTCGGTCTCCGACTGCTTCCCAGACATTAATGAATTCTTCTTCACAAAATCCTCCCAAGCTTAAATGAAGTGAATCTCCCCCAGAATTCAAACCAGAATTTCAAGCCTGCCCAGTAATTATGACTGCTCAACTTAAGCTTGATGTTGCAGAGCCTGATTCTGCCTGTGACACCAAGACATTACATTTTCAAAACCTCATCCCAAATCACAGGCAGTTCAACACAGCCAAAACTTCTGCCTGAGAACACAGGTGGCTCATCAAATATTGCTTTTTTTAATATATGTATAATTATATTAAAAATACATAAGCGGCAGAGTCTTCTAGAACATTGGGCTAAAATAATTCACCAGCAAGAGACAGGAATCCTCTCCTAAAGCCTTGGAAATCATACACAGACACACACACACGTATTATGTAAGTAGCCTCACTTCAGCAACTGAACAGTCTCAGCTGTTCCCTGAATTGGGTATGACCTGTGGGCATCTAAACCTTTCAAAATAAAGCTGCCAGCATATTGAATGTTTAAACATGCATGCAAATTCCAATATTAGGATTTCACTTTTGAAAATTTTTTTTGAAGTGACAGCTCCGTAAACCAAAGTATTGTGATCTACTAAAATATTACTACAGTCAGAAAACTCTACGTGACAAGTAACAGAACAGTAATTTAACTAGGAGATTCATACATAAAAACAAACAAATAAATCCTTGAACTTTCAGAAGATGCAACGTTTTCACGTCAGTAAACCATGTCAGACACTCAGGAGTCCAAACAAGAGCTTGGCTTGGTGTAGTCAACCGATTTCTGTTCCAATTTAAATATTTTGGTTAGAGGTCTGATTTTCTGTTGGAGGCAGTGTAATCCCTGTTGGGAATGCAGTTTGCTTGTTCTCCTCTCCTTCTGCTCAGCCAGAGGAGCTGTGCCAGCTCAAAGTACAGTGCGTTTCCATCCTGCTGGAGGAGAGCAGCCAAGAGGTGGTGCTGTGCAATTCCTGCGTCTGGAGAAGTCTGTGAGCGTCACTGTGCGTTTGTAAAACTTACAAAGCTCTCAGACTGCAAGCGGTGGTTTCTCAGCATACAAAAAAGACAGTGAGTTTCAAATTTCCTACTGTTAACAGGATGTTTTCATTTAAAATCTGTTAAATAAAGATCCCTGAGTATTCTGGTTTGGGTTTGTCGACTTGCTGTCAAATCCTAATGAATACAAATGACCTAAACCAAACTGAAGCAGAGTCAACAAGATTATTTTTTAACTTCATGGCCTTTTTCTAGATGTCCCTATGCTAAAAGTTTGCATCCTCAGTGAGCTAATTACCCATTGATTCAAAGTAAACAAGTTTTCAAGTGCCAGTCTGGACCCTGCCCAAACTCCTAAATTCTGTTCCTTAGAAACACTGAGACTGAGGCCAACTGCAGATTTGGACCAAGCTTTTTGTGTGCACATTGACGTGATTGTGTGTGAAAATGAACCAACCAGCTCCAGCTAACTGGTAATGAGCAAACTCAAAAAGGTTTAGAAGTTTCAAGCACAGAGCATATTCATTTCAGAAACAAGAGACAGCCAGAGCTCCCGCACTTTGAGGACTTTCGCTGGAGTTTTCAGGGTGGTAAAGCAGGAATTGATTCTCCTTCCACTGTGGGTTGACACAGTTGTGTGTTTCAATAGATAACTTTGGACAGCTTGTTTAACAGCTCCGTGGCTGATCAAACACTACAAAAGAATTGTGTCAGCAAGCTGGAAACGCTCATCTCTAAAGAAAAGCTGCTCCTCACCCCCAAGTGTGCACAACCTCCTCCTACCCAGGGCAGCAATTCGCCTTCTCAACCACCACGTGAGAAAGCTGCTCCTGCTGCTTTATGAACACAAAACTAAACACGACTTTTGAACTTACAATTCAACAACTCTAATCAAGGCAATTTCTGAAAAGCAAGGACGCAGCCTGTGGTTAGGAGCTTTGCCATGTGTTCCATGATAAATTTTTGGTATCAAAATCCCTTTAAAACCCAGTTTTCAGTTTCATCTGCAGCAGATCCTATCACCTCTAAAAGAAAAAACAAAACTTCCTAGAATTTATATTTTGACTCATTTTCCTTAAAATCTCTCAAATTCCTTAAAGTGGAGAAACAAAACAAAGGGTTACTTTGGCAATGATTCAGCCATACTTTTTAAAAAAGCAGCACTGAAATGCTAGTAAATAGATTTATTGGCATTTATTCTTCTAGCACACCATTCTTTGGCATTATAAGCTTACAGACCTGCACACACACACACATCCTCTCTTACTGAGGATGTGAAATTCAAGGCTGAACACCCCTGCCAGACAGACAGTCCTAAAAGTCCCTAAAGACAGAGACTCCCACTTTTACATCAGTTGTATGCTAAGGTTGCCTCAGACTTGAATTTTTTTCCTCTATTTACCAGTGCCTGCTAATTAAAATTATTTTTCCCGTTCTTTCTTTAACAAGAATTATAATCTATCTTGCTCTTTTACCAGACTTTTATAGGAAATAGTATGGGTTTTCTCTTCTAGAATAGGTTACCACGGTTCCTGCGAGTTTTACACAGGCCATGGGGTTTTTACATCTTTTATTTCGTATTGATATCTCCAGATTTCCTCCAGCTTTTCTCAATCTTCCACCCAAAGGGGTCACATGGCAGCTGAGCTGCAGCAAGGCATGTTCACACTACTGAGTGCAGCAACGAGGGCACTGACATGCAAGAAACCTCAGGAAAAAAATAAAATTGGAAAATCAATATATATAAAAAAATAACCATCCATGTAATCAGCCCTGAGAAAACAGCAGTTCCATCAGGATGATATCATCATGCTGCTGATGAATTAACTGAATTGACTGAATTCATCATTTCTGTTACTCTGGGTGGTTCTGGTTAATCCAGAGCAAGAGTAATGGACTCAGTGATCCTTTTGGGTTCCTTCCAACTCAGCATATTCTATGATTTAGTGTTTTTATACTTCAAACATGGCATGTACACAGGCGGTTATTTATCTTGGGAGAAGAAGGAAAAGAATGGCATGACAAGAGCTTATTAGAAAATTCATGGTTTGCACAATTTTGCACTACTGCAATACTAAGACAGTTTAAAAAACCACAAGAAATACGTGGGCTGCACTAGGAAAATGGATTTGGAAAACTTTATAACACCATAATACACTATCTGTGTTAAACATGAACGTTTTGTTCCTGTCTTCATTTTGCTCATTTTAGAGAAAAAAAAATATAAAATATCTATCAATATCTATCTATGCACACAGATATTTTTAAGTCCAGAATAATGCATCTTAAAAAAAAAAAACAAAACAAAAAAAACAGGTGGGTCTTAAGCAGCTGTTTTTTCAGTTCTGCTCTTCCACTCATGCAGTGCTCTAATTCGTATCAGAACCTGTCTTCAACATAAATGACCTTACAGAAGCTGGTTAGATAATAAGACAATCAGGTAATAAAATAATAAAAAAAAAAAAAATAAAAGGAGACTTCAAATGGACATGAGCATAATGTCCATGCATTATGGAGCCTTAAACTCCCATTTATATTCTCATGCAGAAACAAAGTGGCCTCAATTCTCTCCAGCTTAATTGCTTTCAACTTGAAGAAAATCACTGATAGGGTGATTTAAATCATGTAGCTTTTGCCTGGACATCTCAGTTAAAA
>VZTG01006970.1:2369206-2459183 GCA_013397845.1 Melanocharis versteri | reverse complement strand
AAGAAGAAGAAGAAGAAGAAGAAGAAATCGAGACTTCTATTCCAGGGAGAATAACATGTCCATTTCCTGAGCCTTCATCACAAAAAATGAATTCCAACGCATAGATCCACAGTAATTGCAGTAAAAGAAGAGCATTTCGAGCAGAAGCTTAACTAGTGAAGGACTGAATGTGAGGGATGTGAGGCCAGGCAGCAGAGTCACTGCTCCAGCCACACAGGGAGGGTAAAGCTCCGTGGGAGGACGTGTGGATCAGCTGTGGATGGCCCTGGGCACGCAGCTCCCCGAGCTTTATCCCTGCCCATGTGTTCAGCCTGGTTTGCTGAGACAGGTCTGATGTTCAGGGCCCAGCAGCACTGGGCAAAGCTGGTTTGGGTGATGGAGATGCTGTGGTTTGACAGCTGAGCTCTCCAGGAGAACCTGAGACTCTTGAGAGAGGCACGACTGCCCTCGTGCTCCTCTGGACCGAACTTTTCATAAGTGAACAAAAGTTTAACTGACTTACAAGCTATTTTTCTTTTTTTCTTTTCATTTTTTCTTCTTACAAACCACAGCTATCTTGTAATTTCATCAATGTTTTTGTATTCCCTCTGATTTTTTGGTTTTTTTTCCCCATACTTGCTGACACTACTCAACTATTGTTCCTCTTAGCAGCAATATATGAAATCCATCACTGGGCACATGCTGCATAAGGAAAAAAGGCTCACTTTAGTTCATGCTTCATCAGTATTACTCCAGTTAGCTTTTTATTCTCCAGGCAATATTGCTGTAATACCAAGTCTCAGAACAGCGGTTCTGAACTATTCTAATAACACTGCCAGTGTTCACTTTGCCAGCTCTTTCACAAAGGATTATTATCAAAAAATACGTCCTTTATCACTGCTATCAGTACCTGTTTTTTCTGTGAATGCAACTTGGTTTGGGCATCAAATCCAGCCCACTTTCAGGTATTTAAAGAAGACTGGATATTAATTACAGTCATCTGTTTTTAATTTCAGCAATATTTGATAAATGAAAAGGTATGCACAATAGCAAACTCATCATTACTTGAGAACAGGCATGTAGCAAACCTGTCGTATTTTTATTGTTTTGATTACAGTTGTCACTTTCATCCAGACCAATAACCTGATGTGGTTAATGAGCTCCTTTTCAATGCAGTTATGTCACACACTTGGTATTTTGCTTCCTTCAGTTTCGTCAGTGACTCTGAGTCCTTTTCAACTGAATTAGCTGATTTTTTCATACAAGCTCCTATCTTTGCATGTTCATAAATCAAATTTTATTTATTTTTTACTTTGCTGGAGAAAAGAATGACGATTTCTCCTATTTTCTGTTTGCACATGAATGCAGACTCGTATCACCTTATTTTGGGAAGGAGAGCAGATGTGACATTATCCCTTGCTTCTTTTTCTTTATCAAGAGCAGCAGCCACAAGGTTTCCCAGTGAGCAGACCTGTGCAGCTGCACTAGAATTGAAGTTTCAAGGGAGAAAAGATCCAGGGGAAACGTAAAGGTGACAGAGTTTTACGTCTCAGTTTAGTTACAACAATTAAGATTAAAAGATGGAATAGCACAGAACTGGAAGCAGTTTTGTAAAACCTGAGATCAGACAAAAAATCTTTTTTCATAATTTTCTAGCAAGGATGCAAGGTAAAGGGATAATGACAAAGTGAAAATAATTTTTAAAGTGTTGTTGTTGTTGTTGTTGCTATTGTTGTTGTTTGATTAAGCATCTTTGCTTCTCTCATCTTATTTTGGCTCCTCTATTATGCCATCTCCAGCTGTTCACATCCTGAAAGAGGTTGTGGAGTAGGAGGATGAGCAGCAAAACATAAATTCTTAATGAAAACTCTCATATTATGATTAGTTACTACAAAGTTTTTGGTGTTTTTTGGTTTGAGAGGGTTTTTTTCATTTGTTTGGTTTTGTTTTTTTTGTTTTTTTTTTTTTTTTTTTTTTTTTTTTTTTTTTTTTTTTTTTTTTTTTTTTTTTTTTTTTTTTTTTTTTTTTTTTTTTTTTTTAATGAAGAAAATTCCTTTTCAGGTCCTTTTTAAAACTTTTTTGAAGTGAGTGGGTCTTGTACTTATCTTACAGCTCTTTGAAAATGTTTGTGACAAGGAAAGGAGCTGAGCTCCTTTAATAATGGCATGTTATTAAACCACTAATGATTTGGCTGTTTAAAAGTGAGCTTTAATGATTATAACTCTCTTCTTTGATCAGCAGAAAATGGTGACTAATCTGAGAGGGGAAAAAAACAACAAAGTTTTAAGACTCAGAGTCTCTCCTAAGCCTAGTGGCTGCTATAAAAGCTCAGAGACGAGAGAGTAAAAAGAGAATAAAACAGGCAGCAGACAATAAGTGCAGATGTTTTATTTTTACCCTGAAATACTCCCCTGTCTAAATAACAATGAAGAAAATAAAGAAAAAAATATATGGTTTGACCTCCCCTGCTTTTTGAATTTCTATTCTTCTTCCTCTGTAAGAATCTTCATCTCCTCATCGATACCTCCAGGCAAATGAAAGATGAATGCAAACGCTTTTCATTGTGATAATACAAAGTCATTTATGATTTGATTTTTTTTTTTTTTTTTAAGACATAGATACAGAGAGAGAAGGAAAATAAAATTCCTTTCAATAAATCTGATTTGTAAAGGTCTCTCTGTCTCTCTCCACCCCTCACAGCTGACTTGCTCTTTGCTGGCTGTTGTGGATTGACCAATAGAGGATTTCAGGGCTGGCCTCAGGTTCTGTCCCATCAAACATTCCAAGAGACCTCATCCATCTTTTGTCCAAGATCCCACCAAGCAGGACAGCTCTTACTGCCTCACATGCCTGCCCATGATGCCAAAGAGGCTGAGTTGTCAGCCCAAAACTCTTTCTATTTACATCTTCAACCTCTTTGTCTCATTAAGGGCTGTTTTCCATCCTCTGGGATGGCCTGTCCATACCCCAGCACCATCTCCTGTACGTGGCTCTCTAATAAGGAAAACTTTTCATTCAATGATGTGTAAAACTTTTCCAATTCCCTTGGATTTTTAATGCAAAGTGCTCGGTGGACCTTACATTGCACTTTGATCTGACCAAGAAAAGCAAACATCCCACGAAGATGATCACACACAGCTTGAGAAAGAACACTTGCAACAGCATCTCAACACCCTGGATGGCAACAGGGCTCACATGAGCAACCCCCAATTTCCTCCTCTTACCTCTACCAGACTTCAGAGGTAGAATACATTCAAAACTAAAACTAAAACTAAAACCAAACCAAAAACAAAAAGGCAGAATTAACTCTTTCATATGATTTTTTTTTTCCTAGATCCCTCAAAGATGGTATTTTAAAGCTGCTGTTCACCTCTGTTCTTATACAGAAGGCTGAATTTCAAAATGTCTTCTTACCCCCTTGCTTCCTCCTGTCTTCTCAAATTTTAGACTGAGGCAAATTTCCCTACTGTGTTTCACAAAACGACATTATGTATTTTTAATTATCATTATTATGTTCATACTGTGGCTTTGATTTGAGCCGCAGAAAAACCTGTACTTAGAATCCTTAGAATCAAAGAGGAAGTGCACAGAATAATATTTTTATATTTTTTCCTCAGAACAAATTTCTGAGATGGTGAAGTAGACAACTTCAGTTGTTAGTTCTCCACTTGTTTCCCCTGTTCCCCTTTGTGAATCCCAGAGGTATCAACTGATTGCTATTACAGACTTAAAAAGCAACAGAGTAATTTTTTTTTTGCTGTTGTGCATTTGTGTTTTTCCTGACTCACTAACATTACCAGGAAATGGTACATAACACCGTAATACATTAATAGCTGTTGTTCTTCAAACATCATCATAGCACAATCTCTTCTTGTATGCATTTACAAATGTTGTGTGAAAGAAATAAGCGGAGCCTGTGGGGTTTTTTGTATTTCTACACCACAGCAGAAGGAAAAGCCGATTAAAAGATTTATTCAAATATTTACATGACACACACTGTTGCGGTATTAAAATCTGAGCTTGCTCCTTTTACAAATCTCTTTAGAAGTCTTTTCTCCCCTTTGTTCCTAATGTAACTTTTAAATGGCAGTCACAAGTTTCATAGACTCCAGCCTGTAATTGTATTTCCCCTCTGGTTCTTCCCTTCCTCCTCCTCCTCTTCTCCCCTTAACTCCACCTTCTTTTTATACAGAACTGTAACATGCACTGGCAGCCCAGAAAGCCACCCAGGTCCCGGCTGCATCACAAGAAGAGTGAACAGGTCAAGGGAGGGGATTCTGCCCCCCTGCTCTGCTCTGATGAGACCCCACCCGCAGGGCTGCCTCCAGCCCTGGGATCCTCAACACAGGAGGACCTGGAGCTGCTGGAGCAGCTCCTGAGGAGGCCACAAAGATGCTGCATGAGCTGGAGCCCCACTGCTCTGGAGCCAGGCTGGGAGAGCTGGGGGTGTTCAGTGTGGAAAAGGGAAGGCTCTGAAGAGACCTCAGAGCCCCTGCCAGTGCCTAAAAGGGCTCCAGGAGAGCTGGAGGGGGACTTGGGACAAGGGATGGAGGGACAGGACACAGGGAATGGCTTCAAACGGAAGGATGGCAGGGTTAGATGGGATATTGGGAAGGGATTTGTCCCTGTGAGGAGGTGAGGCTGTGGCACAGGGTGCCCAGAGAAGCTGTGGCTGCCCCTGGACCCCTGGAAGTGTCCAAGGCCAGGCTGGACAGGGCTTGGAGCAGCCTGGGATAGTGGAAGGTGTCCCTGCCCATGGCAGGGGGTAGGGATGGGATGAGTTTTAAGGTCTGTTCCAACCCATATTATTGTGGAATTCTACGATGATTCTCTGGAGGTTCACGTAGGAGGTGTCTAAGCCATTTCCTCACTCCCAGTACTGCTCCACACTCTGCTCCACACATCCTTCCACACCCCAGCCCTGCTCTGCACATCCTCCTTGCAATGTCACCCCGTGTAACCTCTAGCCACACATCTCCTTATGTCTGAACAGCTTTGCCAGTGGATACTGCATCAATGCCCTCCACATTTCAAATATTCTCCCTAAAGTTCATCTTTTTCCATAAGCCTGGGAAATAAAGTAGAAAGTTATGGCTGGCATCCCAAAAAGCCTCACAGCCATTGGTACAAGCTGCACATTTCTGGAACCAGGAGTAGCCCCGAGGCTGCAGCCTCATCTGCTCTTCCTGTCCTTTCCCATTTCCTAGCATTCCCAAAGAAATCAGAAAATGGGTCTGAGGAGAAATGAAGACACCCTGGTGTTTATATGACTCCACGTGTGTCAGATGTCTGAGCAGTGATCAGGACTGCAGTGCTCCTGTTGGGAGGGAGCTGCAGCACATCCCCTGCTCCAAGGCATTTTTGCTCTGTGAAATGGTGCAGTACATTCTCCATGGCCATTGTGGTGCAGTGGAAGGCAACAATTTACCTTGAACACCAGAGGCAATTAAGCAGACATATTCACAGAATAAATATGTAGATGTACATAGTTAGCACTCCCCAATATTAATTCCTAATGCTCCTGAATGCATTCAAATATCACATAGCTTGAACAACAAGCGTTTTATGCTTCTTACTAAATACAAAGAGATGCAGAGCCATTAAAAAAAAAAAAAAAATGCTCTGTGTATAGACATTTAGCTGGTTGTGGCAGAGCTGGGAGGGAACCTAAATCTGATCTGCCCTCTTGTGAGCTTTAAATGTGTTACCTGCCCTATCACCAGTGCCCAGTGATCAAAGTCTCATGAATATGCCAATGGAATACTGGCTGGAATACTCTGAAAAAACGTTCCCCATGAGCACAGCAGACCTATACTGAGGATCTCAGCTAGACATAAACCCGTTCTAACACAGCTGGTATTTGTTTCATGTTGACAGTCAGCAGCACCATCATCAATTTTACACCAATTTCATGGACCAGCAAAAGTAATCGCTTCTGTTCCTTGACCACTGAAGAAAAGAAGCCCCATATTAAAATTTATCAAAGCTACGAACTGCAGACATGTGGAGCCAAACATCTTAGTTCAAAGGCATTTGATAGATAATATATTATTGTAAAACAATTTATTCTCCCTCTCTGTTGCCAATTGCCACTTTATTTCCTACTACCCTTGTCCCTTCAAACCATGTTTCACTGCCAAGTCTGGGCTCTGAAGTGCTCCCAGTGATCAGTGGAGAGCATCCTCTGCCCCTGGAAATGCTCTCCTTAGCACATCTCTGGTATTTACACTGTGCTACTCTTAATTGATAATTAGTTGACGTGACAGATGAGTATCAGCACTGCAAAACCCCTGCCTGGGTAAGTTGCAAGTTCATAGGGGGAGGGAGGTATTTTTCTGGTGGGTGTGCATTAGACTTGATCTGAAATTACCAAAACATCAAACATAGTTCAGACTGATAAAGTGCTGAAATCCTGCCAAAGTAACATGCTTAAATTAAAAACATAACAAACTTGGCTCTTCAAGAGCTGTATGAATAGCAGAATCTTTCTTCTCTCACTCTCAAATTCAGTTTTATGGGAATAAACTTTTATGAAAAGTTCTTTCACTCCCTGTGTGATATGAAAGGAGCTTAGTAGCTGAAGTTCCATTGTAAACTCATAGGAGAATATATCAAACATCACCACTAAACATCTGACAGAACTCGCAGGCACACAGATGTAAAATTAACCACACTCAGAAAAGATATTCTTGAGTGCAGTGAGGGGAACCATTTGGAATGAGCGAATTTTCCACCGTGCCTTGGTTGTTTTATGGATAAAAGCAGAATTTCTGGTTCACGACACAACTGAACTCAACATACACGGACGTGAACGTGCAAGAATAGCAGGGCTTGACCCTGTGCTACTGCAGGAAGTTTATCACAGACATAAAGGCTTGGGATCACACTCTGAATTTCCTAGCATAGGAAATGGTCTCCTCTGTGCAAGCAGCAACTTATTCAGAGCTCAACTTGCAATTTGGTTTTAATACGGACGCTTTTGTGATTTTTCAAATAGAATAAACCCACCAAGTTACCCAGAAAGCAATACCATCCTGATACTCTGACACAAAAATAAGTCTCAATTACAATCAGCATGAAAGAGTTAAAATTCAAAAAAAAAGAAGGACAGAAAACCAAAGACAAAAGAAAGGATCAGGCGATTTTTAAATAGCCAGAATGCTTTTTCATTATCTGTTTGCATTCTGGATCAAAACTCAGTTTAAAACTAACAGAATTAATATATAAGTTGGAGTTTAGCAGTTAAAAGGTTAGGTATCCAATTAACAGAACAACTTACTTATGTCAGATAATAAATAAAAATGCCAATAAAACCAGTAATGAAATAAAATGCTGAACTGCAAAACACACATTCTGAGAAAATTTTCCACCCAGTGTCTTCACTACAAAATAAAGGGAGATTGCTTAATAAGAATCACACTGTAAAACACCACGATCACCTGTGGCCTTTCCTAGAAGCCAGCACTTCCCTCTCCCTAAAAAAGCCAATATTCACCTTGCACATAGCACTGAAACAGTGACTCTCTGAGCAAGAATCATTTGTAGCCAGCAGATAACAACTGAAGGAAAACAGTCTCTCATTCTTCTGTCCCTTCTCACAGAACCAAAAAGCTTGGGTACAATTCCTACATCCCTGACAGATAAGATTAGCTAATGACAAGCTTTGGATTCATCCAGTAAATCCAGCAAAGAATATCCAAGTAAACGTACAGAAAAAAAAGGCTGCTGTCGGCAAATTTGAAAGCTTCAAGTTCTTTCAGATCAGAACTTGCAGAAAATCAATTTCTACATGAAATTTTATTTTTCTTTTAGAACAACTCTGCAGTCAGATTGAGTCAAGCTTACCATCTGCTGCAGAGAGAAATACAGCTCTACTCAAGATCACATTATCAAACTTCTTTGTAAACTTTACACGCAAGCTGTTCCTGTCAGAATTGAAGTCATTGTGATAATGCTTCTTAATATTCGGTCAGGCTTTAAATAAAGACTGACAAAAGTCCACATATGGATGACAAGCTGTTCTACAGTAAATATTTTTGTATTTATTGAGAAGGGGCTTATGGCAGTTTAGGACGTATTCCATCAGGCATTTTGGTTTGAACAACTTACTGACTAATAAAACCAAGATAAAATCCCTGTTCAAAACTCCTCACCAAAATTTAGTCTTTAAGTTAACTTGATCCTATTCCTACTCCTATTTAGATATGCTTTTACATCATTATCTCTTGAAAACTTTTCCCAGCTGGGGGATGTTATAGACCGGAAGACATTTAGTACCCTGTATTTTAAGCAAGGTTTAATTCCTAACTGGCACAGAATGTAACTATCTATGAAACAGAAAAAGCAAATTTGATGTAATTTTACCATTATAGCTGACCCTCTAAAGCACAGTAAAAATTCTTCAACTTTTTTTGGTGCAAATAAACTTGTTAAACTTGTTTCCAATAATCCTGTAAATGAGGGGATACAACATAAAAATCCTTCAAAAATTCCTTTTCCACATACTCCAGTTAGAAACACAACTTACAGAAAAGCAAATGCAAAGGCAAGTGTTGGGACAAGTAGGGATTAAACTGCTTTTTCAGTTTTGATTCCGTTTCAAGAAGTCACAAAGCACATGCTACAGTAATTATTGCAATTAACACAGTTGACTATTTGATCCGAGTTCATCACACATTATTGCTTTATTACAGCAACTGTGCAGGTAACTCAATACAGCAAAGAAAAAATAGTTTTTAAAACACCTGCATGAAACATGTGTTATGTGCAGTCCCAGACAAGCGTGCTTATGTAGAATAAATCCTAATGCAAAGAAAGAACCTTACCCTGATGTTGGATCAACAGCTATGGCCTTGGGGTTGTTGAGGTCCAGCTCGATGAGGGTCACACACACTGACCCGTTCTGGCTGCAGACAAAGATCCTGTCACTGACGTGATCCACAAAGTAAAAATTCCCCGTGATCCAGTCGATTGCTATTTGCTGGACATCTGCCAAAAATGAAAAAGGAAGAAAGAAAGAAACAGGAGCTCAGGAGTGCAGTTTCAGTCCAAGCAAGCGACTGCTGGCTGCTCTGCCGGCAGATGCTCCACTCACTGAAAGAGCTCCAGCTGCTTTACATCTATGATATGGTTTCTAATAAGGAATCCAATTCTCAATACACAGACAGTGGTTGGGAAGAATTTTTCCTTTTTAAGTACAGCCATCTGATTGAAACCTCGGCGGTGTGAAATATACACATTTGTTTGGAGCTGTTAAATATTTTTAAGCCTATCATTTTGATTTTTTTGGTGGTATCCTCAGAAGAAACACCACTGAATGATGGTGCACCTGAGAAGCAGGGGCTGAAACACTGATGGTACCAGATTGCTGGGGGAAGGCAGCTCTGAAGCCACTCCAATCCTGAATTTAGTGTTCTAGGATGTCTGTTACACCCTGGGGATGGGACATTGGTAAAGGTTAAAAGAGTTTGTTGGTTGTGTTTGAAGGGAAGCAAAAGTAGACCAGAAATACTTCACAGAAATAATAATAATAAAAAATATTATATGCACATCTAAACCCACTGTATGTATGCATTCATTTTCATTTAAAACACTTTTTTCTTGTAGTTCTGAGGTATCTGGATGCTGCCTGATTTCTGATAATTGCCACAAGAAGTAGCACTGAAGTAAACTTCTGTATGATATTTATATAGAGACATTCATTAACAACCAAGTTTTCCTTCTCAGGATGCTGTGGCAGCTTCACAGCCCCCTAACACAGCTGCTCAGCCACTTCTTTTCCTTGTGGGATCCTGGAACCACTTTCTGCAAGTGCCTTATAACTCCTGCATTTTTCTTATCAATCAACCGACCTGTCCATGCACCATCTTACTGTTACAGTAAGCAAAAGTAGAGAGAAGTGCAAAGAACATAACTTCATCAATTTTATTTAACTAAGATTTCTTTTCTTCCTCTTCTTATTGACAGTATTGTATTGATACCGCTCTGTAAGATAGAATTAGTTATCCTTAAATTAAGAATACCTCAATTAATAGAAAAATATTTCCTGTTAAATGTTTTCAAAGTTCAATATCAATGATTTTTGATTAAAAAAAATAAAACACGTTTATTATATTACAGTGGTTTCAAAATAGTGCTAACATCAGCTGAGATTCTATCATGATGAGAGAAGCCAGATGTGATAAAATATCATTACACACAGTAGTTGTTTTGTTTGTTTGTTTGTTTGTTTTTTTAACTTTCAGTTTTCTGTGTGTTTATCACCCTTCAGATGTGGGATTTTTAGGTTTGCTTTCCACAATCCAATCAAAAACTGCTGCCGCCATCACATCCACGCTGCACTGGAGAGTAATAAGTAAACTTGATTGAGCAAAAATCATATTCATTGAGTTTTTGATGGTAATTCAGGGCTTATGAGCCTTGTACTTGCTTAAAACAGACATGGAAGCTCATTTGTTGTCCTTCAAAGTGCAGGTAACTTAAATAAGATTTACTCAATGAAATACCAGGGACACCAGCTGTATCCCACCTCAGCCACCCTATTACACAGTTCACTGCTGTCTGTTGTCTCTCCCGTTCCTGCCCTTCCACTACTCATTTCCCTTTTAATTCAAAGTGAATATTATGCCTGATAGGTCCTATTACCAAGATCTGCTGAGCCAGAATAAAGAAATGCTCCATTTAGCCCAATATCCAAACTCCAGAGGAGGCCAATGTCAGATGCACTGTGAGATATGTGAGCACTGATATATTTTAGACAATAGGAAGAAAAAGCTTTTTTTTTCCCAAGCAAAATGTAGGACATGCTTTTAAAAATTCCAGAAGAAAACTCTGTGCCACTTGAAATCAGTTATAGTTAAAGCACTTTCAATGCACCTGCTTACCATTTTCTGAAGTCAGATTCATGGAATGAAAAATTTATGGTTTACTGATTCGAGGAGACTTTTGAAAATTGCAGATAAGCTTCTATGTAACAGAAGCATTTCAGAAAATATCATTGAAACAGGACAAAAGGCACAAAAGGGATCCAATTTCAAACATTTGCAGAAATAAAACTAGCAATTAAATTCCTGCAATGAGAGCTCTAGAAGATTGCTGTACACTGGGAAGTGGATGAAAAGGAACAAGGTTAAGTAGCAGCCTGCTGGAGGAGGGTAGGTTTTTCTTCTTATTGTGTGAAAAATGTACCTATTTTTAGATAAATGTGATATATACGTGAAAGGTACATCACACACAGGTTATTGGATTTGTTAACATAACAGTTATAAAATGTTTGCTCTGTTCTTTCCTTAGGTTTTTGGCAACATATCACAAGAAATTGCACCAAACAGCTTGGGTTTTTTAAGGGAAACCAAGAATAATTAATTCAAGGTCACATTAGGGAAAATCATTTGCATTAGCTAGTTAAAAGTGAGCTCAGCATTCCAGGAAATCTGGACATCCAGAGGCAATACCACACCATACCCTTTGTGTCAAACAGCTTTGGCAGCTCTGAACACTTTTTTATCCAAGTTCCCTGGCCAGCAGGATGCCTTGGGGAAGGGCATGGAGCTCCCAGCAGCACAGGCTGCTGGAGAGGTTTAGGCTCATTCCAACTGCATTCCTTGTAAAGCTGCTCTTTCCAGGTTTCAAGACTTTTATCGTAGAGCTTCCAGAAAAAGCAACGTATTAATTCACAGTAATTTTCCTCAGAAGAAGAACAGACTTCCCCAGAGAGATGTCCTGCCATGCAGAGAACACTTCCCTCAAAGCCCAGCCATCACTGTCACTAGCAATTAACCCGGACACGGAGCACACGGGGACATTTGTGTGTTGTAGACACCACTGATCTGCCTGGGGATTTGTCTCTGTTCTGTGCCCCCTGCATTGGACACATCCACATTCCCACAAGAGAAGGTGATAAAGGGTTGTCCAAATCATTCCCCCACCAAATCGAATTCTCCATGAGAAATCCCCTCGGTTGGCAGATCATGGGTTTTGTGAATCCTGCTTTAACCTCCATGGGTTGGTAGCAGCTCTGCAGGAAGCTGCTGGGAGTGGCTCCCCAGTTATCACACCGGCTGCTTGCACTAACCACAGAGATAAGGCTCTGGTTGGACTGGGGACTCCCAAAATACACAAAAAACTTCCTCCTCAAGAAGCTACTGAATTCATTTCATGCCTATTTCTGGATTCATTTATAAACCCCACTACGTGCCGATGTCTGGTCCACTCACATCTTTAAAGTAATTAATCTTTTTTTCTTTCATTCATACGGTTTCAGAAGTCTCTATAAAGAAATGTTTCCCCTTGAAAACACACGTATTTATTCTGAGCAATCTTCTATATAGTTCTGAGGGCTTTTCCTATATTAATAACAGTTTCCTTGGAGCATTTCTGCCAAATGTGATCATCTTTCCTTTATTACTTTCTAAAAACTAGGATTTCCTCTTAAAGACTTCATAAAGAATAGTTCAGACAGCGTATAGGTTAAATTCTGCTCTTGATGGCATTATGGGCACAGTCAAAGTGTGTCTGGAAGGGAGTTTTTCCTATTTCTTTTAAACACATAGACATTATTAGACCTTTAGAGAAAATATTAATTTCATATGAGGGTGGCTAAATCTTCAAAGGGTCCTAGAAATAAATGTCTTATGGCCAAACCATAATTTATGGAAATCAGAGAAAAATAGAATGGCTCTCCTCTTTCACTTTGATTTTCCAACAAATATCTTGTACTGTAGGAATTACTACATTTATTTCCATTTCAAATCAAGACTTGTACAAGAATTCAGATCTTCAGCAGAAGAGAGGGAAAAGCAGTGACATATTCTTGTATTTCTGTTATTGCTGTAATCAAGGATTCTGCCCTTGCACTGTCTATTAAAATCAGTATTGTATTAACAGATTTCATTTTTCCCAGATGCAGAAACAAAAGTTAGCAAGATTTTTCCTGGTAAAAGCTTCAGTATAAACATTCCCTATGATTTATTAAAATATGGATAAGGATCTAATATTGATATCCAACTAGGATGGACAGACCCTCTAACTTAGTAAGTTAGAAAGTGTATGTTTATTTCAGCACTGGGCTTCATGTGGGACNTTTTTAATTCGCTCCAGCTGGATTTGCTTACTAATTCTATTCTAGCTAATTTCAGCAAAGCTAGCCTCTAACTAAAATCATAATGTTTTAAATGTTTAAAACTCTATGTTTCACTTATTTGTAATGTATCTGAGCAAACTACTCAGTGGAATTCTTGAGTTGTTGGAGTGGTTTTGTGAAACTTCTGAGTGAACCGGGGAATGATTTTGGATGACACATAATTAAAATTAAAAATATTCCTAGAACTCTTCATATGCTTCCTGTAAATAATGAAAGAGACGATTTCTCCTTATTTTAAGGGAAAGAACTGAGCTTCTACTGCCTTATATAGTATTTTTTTTTCCTTATTCTGGACATTACTGCAATGAGGATTTCCTCATATTTGCATATATAAATCACTATTGATTTCCTGTTTTGATTTTCCACACATTAATATATATTTATAAAATATATATTTGAAAGCACTTAAAACAATCTTTATTTTTGACCCAAAATGCTGGTTTTGTGGTTTGTTTGTTTGTTTGGTTTGGTTTTGGCGGTTTTTTTGTTTGTTTTAGTTTTTGGGGGGTTTTTTTGGTTGTTTTTTTGTTGTGTTTGTTTGTTTGTTTGTTTCTTTTTTAATTCTTAAAGAATTCTTTTGATTATTTTTAATTACTAATTTTTCTTATATAACCCATATATCTTCTTTCTGAATGCAATGTCCAAACTGGCATGGCAAGACTTACTTAGTTTAATTCATTATCTAGTTAGAAAGAAAAAAAAAAAAAACAAAAAAAAACCAGAAAGAGGTAAAGTTCTGTATTTATAAAGGAACAAAAAAATTTGATTGCAAAGAAAATCAGAAAGCCACTGGGGAACAGACTTTTAGCCTCCGCTGAGTAAAAAGCCAAGTTTGGAACAAGACAAGGAGTACCAAGTCTTTTTTTTTCCTTCTTTTTCTCCAGTAGCCAGTGATGGTGAGAGCAGGTAAGAAGTGTTAAAGCATAAATGACAAGCTGTGAAATTCTGCAGCAGCACTGCCTTTGCTGTGCCTCTCCCCTGACATTAATGCTCCTAATTAGCAGCCCAGACAGCCTTGTACTGACACTGCGCCTTGGGAAAGTGAAACTGGAATGGATTTTTTCTGTGCTCCTCCTACTACCAAGAATTTGCCATAATTCTGTCTGCAATGCCACTTAATATGATTTTTATTTAAGATGGCACCATTCAATAAGTCAGACCTGCTGGTGTCTCAACTTTTAACAGCCATGTCCGGAGTGATTATTACATAAGTTGAAAAATGAAAAGTCAAGTGAAAAATATCCATCCATCTTTTTCAAATGACTCATCCTCAAATCTGATTCCTCTGAATTAAATCAGACTACTCTTTGTTAGAAGCACAATGCACAACCTAAAATATACTAAATTTAAATAAGCACTTTAAAGCATCCAGACTTCAAGTTCCTCAAAAGAAGAGAAAGCTTTTCCTTTTCTTTGTGGAGTAAAATCATTTAAATTTTGATCAGTTTGGTTACTGACGGAAATATCGTTGGCTTTCTTTCAACCCTAGAGCATAATACACTGTATTAAAAACCTAGAAATGTGAATACTGAGACAGTAGCAGTTTCCCCAAGCTAAAGAATTTTCAAAAAATATAAGAATAATCTAAATATTATGAATACTTAATGAAAGCATCCTGATAGCTCAGAAAGACACGAAGTCTCTCAGAGATGTGGTCGATTCAGGCGCTCTGAGATTCAGGCATTTGGCTTCCAACCAGGTACAGAAGAGAACAATTCTGGGCATTTGGTGAGGAACTGGAACAGGCTGTGGCTGCCCCTGGATCCCTGGCAGTGCCCAAGGCCAGGCTGGATGGGGCTTGGAGCAGCCTGGGACAGTGGAAGGTGTCCCTGTCCATGGCAGGAGAATGAGATGATCTTAGAGGTCTCTTCCAACCCAAACCATTCTGTGATTCCACGATTCTACATTGGCTAAGGTGGAATTTTGAACAGGTACTGAAAGAGAAATGTGAAAGTGTGGGTTTAATAAACTTCCTCCTCCCACTAGGAATCAAAAAAAACCCCAGTATTAACAACAACAACATCAGCAGCAACATCCTCTTCTACCAAATTCCTTTACAGAGCACTCAGAGGAAATGCAATGATGCCCCAGATGTGCTTGTGTCTTTCTCAGGAATTTTACAGCAGGGTAGCAAAATCTGGCCCTAAATTCTTAAGCATATTTCTTCTTTTCCCTTCATTACAGAATGATTCTATCAGGAAATGCATCACGTTTCAGGAATGAGTAAGATGAATGACATTTCTGTCACTGGGTCCTGCATCACAGAGCTGGCTGTGATGCCAACGGGTTAAACGGGCAAGGAAAAAGTGTGAAACAGTTAAATAAGGGCCTTGTGAGCAGGCCTATCTTTTAATCCTGGCCATTGGGATTTTTATAGAGAGTGAATTTTCTGACATCAATCTCATGTCAGAAATAAGTAAGAACAGCTGAAAACCATAACATTCCTAATTTCTGCATTACTGAGTCTCAAACACATTGCCCAGTGATTGCAAACCTGTAATGGGGTCCCAGTGGCCCGGGTACACGCTGAACAATAAAGACAGATTTATGGAGGTACATAGCTATAACAGTCTTATTTTTTTTCTTTTTAGCTGCACATTCAAAAGCTTCTTATAAATCTACTGAGACTGTAAATCAAACCCAGTTATTTACTTCAAAGCAGTTAAGTCACCCGCTGTTAAAATTAAAGCATAATTCAGCTGCAACAGGCATCCCATCAAGCACGTGGCCTCGAGAGCTGCTGTGGGGACACGGCGTGGCTGTGACACTCCCTTCCTTCAACCACCTTCCAGCAAAGCCAGGAATCCACCAGCTCCCACCTCCCTAGGACTGCCACCTGCACGGGTTATGAACCACATAAACCATCATCACACAACAATAAAGCCACTTAAACGTTTTCCCACAGACAGGCTAAGCAGCAGATTATTACAATGTAAAGAGATGCCAATAAATACATGGAGTTACTTTCACAATGCAAAGTATTTGAGGGAAATGACTTCCAGAGAAAGTCTGAGCAGTTTAATACCTGAGGTAAGCAACGGTGCTTTAAGAAATGCTTTTGGGGGGATAATTTAGAAGTGAATTATCTCTGACAACTCTTAAAGAATGGGTTAGGCAACAAAGGAAACTCATACTGCACATTTTCCGTAGAAGGCAACATTTGTCAGAGAACACTCATTCACAGGACCCAGATGCGCTGTAGGTTCTTGCAGGTACAATGCAGGTCATAACTTTGTAGGATAATTTCATCTGGAGCCCACTCTAGTTGCTGTTAGCAATAAATGGTGTGGACAATATGAAATGCAGGACATGCCATGACCCACTGCTGTAAATCAATCCCAAAGGACATTCTTACACTCAGTTTTAATCAGAAGGTAATACTGACCATAGAGTACTTCATTCTGTTACACAGACATATCCATACTGGGAACAATGTCTTTGTATACATCTCAAACATACTAGGGGAAAAGGAGAAAACACTACATGAAAAGAAGAGAAAAGAGAGAAGAGAGAAGAGAAGAGAAGAGAAGAGAAGAGAAGAGAAGAGAAGAGAAGAGAAGAGAAGAGAAGAGAAGAGAAGAGAAGAGAAGAGAAGAGAAGAGAAGAGAAGAGAAGAGAAGAGAAGAGAAGAACAACAACAAAACAAACAAACCAAATCAACCAACCAACCAACCAAAAAAACCTCACATTGCTAAAATAAATCTTATTACAGAACTTGCTTATAATACAACTAAAATCTGCATATGGAGTCCATTTTAAACCCAGCTTGAGAATTACAACTTAGACAATACTAGACAATCTAAAAATATTCTCACTAAAAAAAATACGACCTGCACAGTTAGCAAATATATACCTCATTTCTTCACACAATATTTCAGAAACAAGACCTTATAATGTACTTTACTAGCTGAAATATCCTCTTTTTGAAGGTTGCTAAGGAAAGAAAAAGAAACTGCTTTGTATATTAAGGACATTAAGCTTTTTTCTTAATTTTTTCCCTTCCCTCTAACAGAGGGATCATCACACCATGCCATCAGCACCAGCACTTCTGCAAGACTCCAAAACCACTGCCCAGCACCTACAAAATTCATTGGAGCAAAACAAACAAATAAAACCTTTCCTGTCTACTAATGCTGCCAACAGACAATAACAAATGCATCCCATGTAAACATTACCTCATCCTCCCTTTCTGCCTCTCTGTCCTTTTCTTTTTTTATCCATTTATTACATATTTTCAATATCAAAATAGTAACCTTGGAGGAGAAGGCTGTTATTCATTATATGGGACCTGACCAACAAAGCAGACAACTGCCCAGACTTAAAATATCGACAGTGTTGCTGCACTTAAAAACAAAAACAATTAAACATTCTTGCTAACTTATTTACAGTCATGCAAGAAATAAAAATAAAACACAGCTTTAGATTTATACATAAATTATTTTTCCATCCATTTTCAACCAGACATCAGGACACTGCTTTTTTGCTGTTGTTTATTTATTTCTCTCATCACCACAATAGTGCTGCTACTGATCTACCTGAGCATTATCTTAAACCAGAACGGCACCATAGATCCCATTAAAAGTCTCATAAATCACTCAAACAGCTGGTGCTTCCAGAAGTATGGTTTAAACTCAATGTGCTTCTATGTGCACAACCTGACCTTTGCTTTCAGAAGGCTTCCAGCCCTTCCCAAATCTGTTCACTCCAGGAAGATGTGAGCCCATAATCCCACCTCTTCACAACCACTGAGGTTCCTGGTTCCTTGTGCCAACCTCTCCCACCCTGAGCATCCCCCAGCATTTCAGCATTTCAGGTTTTAAACCTCACAGCGTCTGTTATTTTCTATTTAGAGGAGAAAAGACAACATTACTTGCTGAATGTCATCCTGTACATCTAGGAAGAACACTGGGCTCCTGACTACCAGCATACTGCCTTCCTTCCCAAATCACCTCTCCTTTCATGTAAATGGCAAAAAGAAATTGTCCCAACCCTTGCAAAGAAGCGCAGAGGAGAGACACGAATATGCACTGCACCCTCCTCCAGGTCCTCCTGTCTTCCTCCTAGCAGTAATTTTTACCCATGAAGTTTTTGCCTGCCCTGATGTGGAATCAGCTCTGTGCTGAGTGATCCCAAAGGGATCATTCAGTGTAACCCTGAGTGGAGCAGGGGCACAGCTCCAGGTGCTCCTCAGACCCTTTCCCTCCAGCCAGCAGCAGCTCTGCTCTGAAGAACATGGATCACAGAGCATTCATACCAGCATAAAATACATTTTCTCATTACTTCATCTTCCTTGAGTTGCCTTTTCCCAGTGGGTTTGTTTCTGAAGGTAATGCAGTGGTTATGACTGTTTAAAACAAATCTGAATTGTGTAACCAGTTGTACAGACTCAATGACTAAACAATATATTCTCCAAAGAGTCTTAAAAGGAAAATGCATAGTTTCAGTGTATGCACAACTAGAAGAGAAAGGCACTAAGAAAAAAGGCACTAATCTTTCATAACACATTATATTTCTCTCCTTATATATCAACATTAAAAAAAAACCCTCCCCCAAATTAAAAAATGGGATCATGCATTTGAGTAGCAATAAATGACATTTAAGACAAGTCCAAAAGTGCCAAAAAGAGCAAGGGTGCCCTGAACTGCCAGTTGTGGCACAGATCCCCACACACTCCTCAGTCAGCTCATTATTTTTGCTTACACAGTGTGACAGAAATGTTACGGAATTACACATGCACAGAGAACCCAAATTTTGTCCCCAGCTCAGAACTGTCACGGTGAATGCCTGGCCCAGCACATCGAGTGGCAGCTGCTGGGTGACATGCTGATAACACTCAGGGCATCAATTTTATGCAAGCAAACTGACCCTTTGAATATCCTGTCCTTCTCATTTAATTGCTTACAATGGTTCCAACACTTTTTTTTTTCCAGAACAAAGAAAATCTTAAGTCTGACTTTAGCAAAAATGAAGTGCTCCCGTTAGAATGTTTGTTGCATGTAATTTGTCAGTTTCAGAAAAGTGCTTCACTTGAATATTAAAAATGTGCAAGAAAAAACAAGATTTTATTTTTTTCAACTCAACTGACAAAGTGAAAAGGACAAAATTTGTTCTTACGTTTTATTTATTTTGTGATGCTGACATGATCCCTAAGGTTTTGAGCACTTCAAGTTCTACTCCAAAGCTGAAGTCAAAAGAAAGTTCTAAACCAAATTTTTATACTTCGAAGTAGAAATCCACAATTTTGTGTATTGAGAACAAAACCAGTATTTCCATGGACTGGAGATAATACTTGTTGAGCCAGTCATTGCTTCTACCAGTCAAAGGAGTTAAAAACTGAAGAAAGCAATCCTATATTAAATCCCACAATCAGACGGTGGTTTTAATTTGTCATGTCCATCACAATCTAAATAATAATCACAACTTTGCAAAATATGCAATTCATCTTTTTGTAAGGGTTCCTGATAAAGTGATAAGGAAAGAACAAGTCCTTTATTCATTCTGACACACACACATGCTTTTTGTTGTGTCTCTGTCACAGACTCCAGTCCAGCACAGAAATACCCAGGCTGCTGTGAGTACAGAAAGCAGGTTAGGCAAGAGTTTAAGGTGCTATAGCAACTGGTTTTAATCTTATCACATACGTCGCCTCTATTCCAGATTTACTTCCATTAATGCAATTATTCATCATTATTCCTTTCTGAAAAGCATGCTCTGTATTTACCCTTTTCCCTGCAGTAGAACAAAGCATCAGATCAAAACCTGAGTGTCAAAACACAGTGATTTTTCAGAGGCCACCAGTTTGAGGAGTTGCAATATTTGTGATTTTAGTCTACGAGCCTTTTCATTGCATAAGGCATGCAAACAGATCTTTCCTTTTTTTTTTCCCGCTGCTTCCCCAGGATGTAGAGCAGGTGGAATGTGTGGCTCAGTTGTGCCATTCCCTGTGGGTCACTTCCCTGCAGACTCAGACCTCTGCGTAGCACAGACAGCACAGACAATTCCTGACGCTGCTCAGGCTCATTGCTAACAAAATACTGCTCCCTCATGGCTTCAGCTGCTGATAAATCTCTGTCTGGGATGGACTTTGGTCTGCAATTGCTCAAGTGCTTCGTTTTTTATATCTAAACATGGTTCCAGTTATGATGTTGGATGTAAACAAACCATATTTTGGAGTTTATGGTTATGTCCCCTTTGCTCCTATAAAGACAAAAGTACTTTCAGAGAAGACAAAGACTTTTTAAAGTTTCCTGCAGTGTTGATTTGTGCCTCAGGAAAAATCTTCAGGAGGCAGAAGAACTCATTTAAAGACACAATCCAAAGTGCATTATGAAAAAGAAAAAAAAAAAAAAAAAAAAGCCCAAATTCTTGACTTCTTCAGTTGACTTAAGTGGAGTGTTTTAGGTTTTTAATGAAGTCTGAATTAAATATTTGCATTAATAAATAAATATCTGGAAGTGTGTGACAAATTTGATATCAATTAGTCTAAATGAAGCAAACTTGGCTAGCATGGTATGTGAGATGCATTTACAAAGATATTTTACCACTCCAGAAGACAACCACTGGCTAAATCGTAAGAGATGTGAAATTTATAAACACAGTTATAAAGTACCAGTAGAAAGCAAAAAAAAAGTTATGCATATGAAATTAGCATATTGAAATATACTGAAATATTAATCAGATATTTTAATGCCATTGAGAAAGTTTCTAAGAGTGGATTTGAAGCCTCAAGTGCACAAACAACTTTACTGAAA
This sequence comes from Melanocharis versteri, assembly GCA_013397845.1. NCBI lineage: Eukaryota > Metazoa > Chordata > Aves > Passeriformes > Melanocharitidae > Melanocharis > Melanocharis versteri. The sequence continues at coordinate 2,438,312 of VZTG01006970.1, read as the reverse complement.
TGGACAGGTTACAAGTGTTTGGCTTCTATTTATCTCCTATATCTCTCCTCATTGGAAGAAAGGCAGAAGAAAAGCTCCTGTGAACACTGAGGAAATGTCAAATAATTCCAAGAATAGTTCCAGTGGCTACCAAGTAAAAACCAAAATGCAGCACAAATGCTGCACATGCATGTCAAAGTTTTATGGGAAAATGTGAGTCTAATCCCATAAAGCATGCAATAATTAATTCAACATTGCAGGGGCAAATAAAACCAAAACAGACAAACAAAAAAATTATGAGTTTTGGGGTTTTTTTTAACCAATATTTCACCATTGTTGTATCTGAGGATATACATTCTTTTGTAAAATATTCACTGCAAAACTGTGATTTACATTTGCAGAAACCCAGTTATCTATACATTACATCTCTCTAGCCCCCGCAATTGTTTTATTCCATCTCCACGACTTTGTTAACAAAATCAAAATGTTGCTGTTTTACAAGCAGCATAATGATTCAATTTGACAGAGACGAAGAGCCCCTCAGCATTCTGACTGATAAAGATAAATTTACGTGGTCACTGCTACTAGGACAAAAAAGTCTTTTTTTCTTTACAAAACCCTTCTGCTGCTGTGGGAGTTTGCTTGTTTGCTCTTGGATTTCCTCCCTGCAAGAGTTTTTCTACCCAGGATGGGCTGGGATGTAAGGAAGACATAAAAAGATCCAGTCATGTCTCACTTTAGGACAACAATGAAGGTAATTAAGAAGGAAGTCCAAAAATGGTGAGCTAGAAAGTTGATAAAACAGGGAAAAGGGAATATGACAAGTCAACACTGATAATTTTTGTCTCTTTGCAGAGACAGCATTCAGGAGACTGTTCCGGGCAGAGCCTAGGAGTTTAGAGAAGGGAAAAACAAAACAAAACAAAACAAAAAGAATTAAAAATTTGCACTGGGAAATACCATCGAGATAAGGCTTTTTATATCCTTTACTCAGTCTGAGATTTAACTGTCCAGGGCACAACTACTGTAAATAATAATAATAATAATAATAATAATAATAAAAGAACAGACATCGTGCCAGCTTTGCTAAGAACAGAAAACCAACACAGGGTTTTGACCAATGTCAATGCAAGATCAATTGTGGAAGCTGGATGAGTAACAAACCTTGAAAAATAGTAACATCACAACTTTGAACTACTAAAAAAATCCATTTGTGGCAATTAACAAGCAATTAATAAGTAGCTCTGGTGTCAAAAAGGATTAAGTGCAGATAACTGAACTTTGGAGGGAAATGCCACCAATTCAGGCTCTCTGCTGTGGGAGCTTGTGCCTCAAAGTGACATAACACAACTTTGTGGTGACAATACCCAAACCAGCAGCACAATTCCCAAGCCAGATGAAATAATCTGTGCCCAAAAGGTGCAGCAAAAGCAGACAGATCCTTCACAGCTAATATTTAGAACCCCCCTAATAGAGGAAAGACCCTCTTAGGGTTTCAGCTATACAGATTATATCTTAACTTTTGTGCAAACACCATCGAGGATTGAGACATAGACCTGATTATATGAATATTATTCATTAAAGAGAGATAAGTAATTTGCAGTACACACCAGAGTCAAAGGATGATACTCAAGTGATCATGCTTGTTGGAGCAGAAAGGTTGAAAGAAGAGATATGAACCACCCTTATGTTTCCAGTAACCCTGATAACCATCAAAAGGGCTGTGCAGAACCAGTAACCAGCAAAGACTGGGAGCTGGAGAGAGGAGCACACTGATAAAAGGAAGTTTCTGTACAGGCCTAAGTCTCCAAAGGAGTATTGTCATTACAGGGCACAGAAATACTGTACTAAAAGGACAATTATCAGATAGCACCGTTTACTGCACTAAATTAAAGTCTAGACTGCACTAGGAAAGCACATTAACAAGGCTGTATCAAATCCTGGATCAAGAGTTCTCTAAGATGAGGGACACCAGAATAAGGAGTAAAAGTACGGACAGTTGCAAAGAAAGCATTTCCCATATCATGGAGCATGAACATCCAGCTAAAGATTTGGACTTGGGCCTAAAATATCTAAAAGCACATGGAAATAAAAACAAAATGTAAACAGGGAAACATGGAAATCCCAACAGACACTGAGGGAAACATGAGGAAGACTCGGGAAAGATGTAGCCTGACACAGAGGACAGTGATGGACCAAGGATGGCCCAAGTGGACCAAACCTGGTTCCCTGTGGAGCACCACCGAGTTCCACAGCAACAGCCTGTGCTGGAAGCTGTGTGAGAGAACATTCACAAGCCACCTGGAAGAAGACATGAATAACAGGGTGGTGAGGCCCAATAAAAATGAGATTTCCAGAATAGCAAAGAGGATGGTCTGTTTTAGACAACTGCAGGACCTTAGGAGACTGAGTGACTGGACAGTGAAAGGAGATGGGAAATTCAGGTTGAATAAACCTTTAGTTAATGGAAAACAATCCTATTTGTATATTTACTGATGGTTCTGTCTAGAGCACTTAAGAACGAGGTATTGACACTATTTTAAAAAATTAAAAACCTAAAGCCAAAAACCAAAAAAGCCCAAATTCGGACAAAGTAAGAAAGTTCATTATCCCAGAAACAGCATTTGTCCAGTCTTCCCAGAAATACAAGGACAGCAATGCAAGGTCAGCCAGGGCTTGAGAAGTGCCCAGTGGATGGCACATACAGTGGCAAGTATTCTGTGACACTTCCCCAGGACATTCTTCTCACCTCCCACTCGGGCCCCCATGACTGTCTCAGGTGCTCTGAGCACTCCTGAGGTACCATGTAAGGTGTGAATGACCTTCAACATGAAACCTTCTCCTTTCTGTGCACTTTCAAGGCACATGGGCTGTCTGTCACAGGAGAAAGAAGCAAACCCACGTTCTACAACTGCGTGACAGCTCTTAGTGCCTGTCTGGAGGCAAGTCTGGGGCAGACTGTATGTAGGAATAAACACTTTCCCCCAAATCTTCACAGTTTTGCTCCTGCAGAGTAAGCCAAACTTTGCTCTGATTTTCCATGAATATTCATGGCAATTCACAGGAATTGCTGACAGGAACACCATCTCCAGTGCTTGGTGTTTCCTTCAGTGACTGAGCCTCATCAATGCCAAGGGAAATGACTGCAGCTACTCTAACACAGCACTTGTGGTTATGGATAATCACTCCTGAGAAGTGGTTCAGGCCAGGAGGTGGAGGAGCAATTAGGGGGACAAAAACCAGGGAAGGAAATATACCCAGTACAGTAATGTACCCAAACAGACACTCTTGGATCATAGTCAAGTTCCCTGGGCTCGCTGTCTGATGTTCTTCACAGCCCTCACATCCAAAAAGTGGGAGATCCAAAAAGCCAGCCTGGCTTGTGCCCAGCAGGGCGAGTAGGAGGTGCTGGGTCCCACAGGCAGAGAGGCAAATCCCTCTCCCCCGGAGCCCCTCCACGCCCACCCCCCGCTCCCAACCTTGGCAGGTAAAAACTGAATTATTACAGGAGAAACAAGATGTTCCTTTCAATCCAGAGCAGGCCTGTCCAAGCACAGCTGCCAAGAGAAAAGCCTGTGTGCCTTCCCAGGTGAGGTGTGATCGACTGTGGGCTCAGAGCACAGGTGGCAGAGCTGAACACAGCACTGCAGCACTGGTTGTGGTGTGCTGAGATAACCGAGTGCCAAGAAAACCTGAATCAAACACCAGCCAAGCAGAAAATATCATGCTCTTGAAGCATCATCCCGCAAGAGATTTTGTTATATTCTGCAGAAGAATAGCAGCTAAAACCCAGCCTGTGCTGCCTGGTGCTTGTTTGTAGAGCACAAAAGGTGCTTGGTGCTTGTAATGATGAAGACACAAAAATGCCTCCTAAAATGAGGAAGAAGGAGATTCTTGCATCCAGAGGATGTTGCTCTGGCCATCTCTCAGCTCCCACGCACAAAAAACATTAACGTAAGATTGCACATCATGGCTTTGAAAGGGTAGAAAATTGAGACATTTTCTACATCCGTGCCATTAGAAAGAATTTTTGTTAGTTTGGGCCTAGAGACATCAGTTTAAATACATGATTGTTCCTGAAATCTCGCTGCACTCACTGAAGTGGGCTGTGAGCCCGTTGTGAGGTGTCAAGGAGCATCCCTGTTACTCTGGACAGAGGTTGCACAAGCCTCCCTCACAGCAGAATCATCCCTGAAAGCCTCTTTGGCTCCAGTACTGCCTGCATAAATCTTTCCAAGAGGAAAATTTCCATCTTCTCTTCCAAAAACTTCTAGGTCTTAAAAAGACAAAGATGAAACAACATGACAATGCCTGGCCTTGGCTGAGACCAAAATGCCTGTGCTGATACTGCTGTGCCTGCAGAAACCTCTCCTTATGTAAGGGGATAAAACTACCAAACAAACCCCGAGATAATAAAGATTTTAAAAGTGAAATTAGCCTAATTAGTAAGAACGCTCTGGAGCTGCACCCTGTTCTCCCACAGCAAAAACAGCCGGGAGAAGGATCAGCCTCTCCCCAGCCTGCACCCCTCTGCAGAGTAAGACACAGAGCAAGACACCCTGTGCTTCAAAGGCTCCAATTCCATCCATCCACCCGGGACACAGCCTCACCAAAGTGAAGTCACACTGGACTCTTCCGAGGGAGAATGACAGAAACGAAAGGACTGCAATTCCCTTTCTTTTGTGAATCCAAAGCTTGTGTTCAGTACCTGGAGCTGGTGCTATATGACCCGTCATGAAAATGAAGTCATTTCCATAGTTCCCTGCTTTCCTAGATGTAGGCTTTCATCTTTAAAGATGATCTATATTCTTTGTTCCTAACTAGAAGACTTACTTGCCTTCACTGAAGCAAACACTTTGAATAAATCCACTTCAAGCAGTCCCAATCACTTTGTATAACTGACTTTTCCAGCACTTTTTGTGTCAAATGCAGTTTTTTTTTTTTCCACTAACAAAATGATTAGAAGATTCGGTTAAAAAAATAAATTCCACAAACATGGCTAAGAAAACTTTTTTGGGATTTTTTTCCCACTAGTACTTTTATGAATATCCATTTTTACACAAACACCAAAAAAAAAGCCTCCTATGAAGAACAGAATGTACAATTTTATGTGAATCACCCCATGGCCATTTCTTTGGCTTGAGCTGGCAAAGAAAGCAACAAAACTTGAAAACACTTTCCTTGACAAGGAGTTACAATGAATTAATTTGCATCATCAGGTGTAGTGCTGCATGATGAAGACAAACAGCAGAAATGACCTGATAGGAAACAGAAGGCAGAGAGAAGAAGAGGAAGAATTTTAAATTAAAACTTGATTTTGCAGCAGCCACAAGATTACCTGGTAAATCTACCAGGTACAGCAACGTGAGATTCCTTCCATGTCCTGACAGGAATAACTGTAGGGGTGTCGAGAAGATCCTAATTAGGTGGACAAAAGCAAGTTTCATGCTGCCTCTCCCTCTGAGGAGGCATGCCCAGACCACGGGCATTGATGCTGCTCCACTGAGCACCAGAAAAAAAGTGTGTGGATGTGTGTGCTTGGGAAAAACACACCCACAGCTAAAACGGAGAGATTTTGTCAGTCAGAGCTCCCAACAAAGTTTGTTGTTTTTTGTTTTGTTTTTTTTCAAGTCCCTAAGCACTATTTCCCAAATCAAAATCAAAGAAGAAGTCAAAGCAAGTCTCTACAGTCAGTTCATGTCCATGGGAATTGTAATTCTTCATCTAAACACGATTGAATGATTACCATGAAGTTTGAGAAGAATATCAGAGACCACAGGCTGGCGTGTGCTGGCGCTATGAAAAACAAGCAGCTCATTCCCTCCAGGCACTGTGTTCATCCCAAACCCACCCCAGGGCCCCGATGCTGCAAACAGGAGCAGTGACACAGCTCTGGACAGCGCAGGGATCAGCAGTTCTCTCTCTGCACGTGCGGGGAGCAGAGGCAGAGGAGTGCAGGAGAACGGGTGGAGGAGCACAAACCCCAGCACTCAGCCCCACTCTGATGGTGAAGACAAGCGACAGAACACACACACGCAGAGTTCAATACAAAACACATTTTGCCCCTGACCGTGGTTAATTTAATCGTTCCTGCTGAAAGGAACACTAAATATCAATGGCTGGGTGAAGTGAATATGCACAATGAAATATTACCACCACGATCTTTAGGGTACGTTGATATCTAAAGTATAAAAAACTCTCTAAAATACATTTAAAACCCCTCTAAAAACCCCACAACTGAATAAAGGAAGCAAGAAGAAAGAAAAAAAAATAAAAGACTGCAAACAAATATATTTATCCCTATGATAAGAGTGTTCTCTAAAAGTAGAAGACTCACAGACTCACAGTGAGTAAATGAGAAGACCCCTTAAACCCAAACCCTATTTTTTAAGAGATTTTTTTAAAATTCAATTTACTATTCTAGTACATATAAAACTAGGAAAATAGGTTAAAAAGAAGAAAAAAAAACAAAAAAAACCAGAAAAACAACAACAAAACAACCTTATTTTGCATCATTGAGAACATCTTACAACAAGTATCTTTATAGCCCATATCGCAACCTCAATGAAGAATTTATCACTCTGACTTGCACCTCTAAGAGTAATAATCAAATTTGTAGTTTGCACATTCCTGAACTGGATGGTCAGAAAGTTTGAGATCCATTCAGAGATATTCTCTGATGCACATCCCACCTTAAAAGGATTTTTCCAAAGCTTAGATCTAATTTTAGACCATCTCTGTGAAAGATTAAGAAACTGAAGAAAATCCTTCTTTTTTTTTTGTTTTCTTCCCTGCATATTTTGCAGTCTGTTCACATGCTAATGTGTCTGTGGATGACCACCTTCTTCAGAAGGTAACAGCGTCCCACAGATCGAAAAGCTGACTGAGGTGTAATGCTGTAATGTAAAGTCTAATTTGGTGTGATGACTTTAGGTATTTTTAAATTTCTGCTCTTAATTAAAAAAAAAAATAAATAAATTAACAGAGGCAGCAGTTTGTTTCAGTAATTCAGGAAATATTTTGGTATTTTCAAGAACTAACATACCTATCAGAGTTGATGTGCTAAGGATGATTCCATTCTATTGTTAATATTGCTCCAGTAGCAAAGAATGGCTCTCGAGCTTTATGCAGCACTATTTTGCCAGAGAAAAAGAAGCCTTTTACACTTCTTCTTCCATTGCACTGCTGGTTTTGTAACCTCCACACGTTACAGCTAGCCTATAAAACTGCACATCTTAAAAACCTTTGCACAGATACAAACACTGCAGCTCAGACTGAACGTATGAGCGAAAAAACATAAAATTGCTTCGGTGTGAGTTGCAACATTTAATTCCCCAAGACTGTTTCACACTGCAAGCCCCAAGCACTTCTGCAGGCCCCTGGTTGCCAGGACAGACACCACTGTCCTGCTCAAACCCTGTCAGACACTCACTGTGAAGGAACTGGGCGGTGTTTATTGTCCACTCCTCTGGCGACGTCCCAGCTCGGGAGATCTGGGAGCACTTGAGCTGACTGGAGAGATCTCGGGACTCCACCCAGCACAGGGTGTCCTCTCTGTAGCTGTAGTCCAGGGTCACCACTGCAGATCCCTTCACAGGGCTCCAGGCAGACATTTTGCTGCCATTTAGGTATAAAACCTCAATTGTTTCAGAGCTCGCAATCAGAAGAAGAGGAGGTCTATCAGCAGGCTCTGAAAACAAAGCGGAGAGAGTTTAAAGGATTAACAGGCTGTATATTTCATATTTATCTTTTCGGGTTTAATGTAGTTTTTAATGTTCTTACCTGCTTGTTTTAGGATATATAATAAATTAATTTGGGTTTTATTTTCATAACTATCATATATTCCCAATTATTAGTCCATTTTATCCTGATGTTCTAATGGTTCACATCATTAAAGAAAATTAATTACCCCAGCCCCACAGCCTCTGCTTAATTCCAAGTATCATTACTGCAACATTTTTCAAGCCTAAGTCATAAAATGAAATACAACTTATGCAAATTATCTCCATCCAGATTACTGATATTTCAAAAAGAACGAGGGCCAGGAAAACCTGCAGAACTCATGAGGACACACGAAATTGTAAGATGCTTTTCAGAAAGGAGTCTATAAAATAAGACAAAAACTGAGGAGTGGGTGCTGCTTAAAGAAGTTAAAACCAACCTAACAAAAAATCCAGTGCAGTGAAACCTTAAAGTGAAGAAATGCTGCAGTTCAGGCATATGTGAAAAATATTTGTGTTGCCACGTCAGGAGCTCTCACCCCAATGTAATCTGCTTGTTTTCAAAGGAATGCATCAGTGTTTGAACGCTGCATTGACATGCAGCACTTTCAATCACATCCCACCTAACGGAGCTCTCAAATTTTACCGAAGCAATTCCAGATGTCCAAATGGTGAAAAAAAATGGCATAAATAAAAGGATTTGACTTTTATGGAACTTCATCAGCAGGTCTGATTGGAGAGAAAAGAATACTTCAGTGAGTATCGGGATCAGTGGCCTTGCTCAAACCCACAGCAGTAGGTGTTCTGGTCTCTGGTAATATCTGCTTTTATTTAAACCTCTTGCTTGCTGATTTTTTTTATTATTATTATTTATTATTATTATTTTATTTTGTCATATAAAAACTTCATTTCTATGAGGCTTCAGCATGTATTCTTTCTAATGTGGACTTCATATACTTCTTTTTTATTCTTTCTCATTCCATAATGTATATTCGGTCTTGTAACACATCTTGTCTCTCTCCAGTAAATCCCACATGGACATTTGTAAATCCACACTTCTGTAGCATTACTTTTGGAACTTCCTGCCTGTCCTCATCATCTTCACATTCACTTCCACCCATCCATCAGTCAGATGCAAGCATCATTTTTCTTTGAATTTCAGAAGATATGCGAGAACTGCAGGGATTGAATTTCTTTGTAAAACAATCCCTTGTGGTGTAAGCCATGAGTGAAGCTCTCGAGTCTTGTTTGTTTTTTCCCTTCCAGAAGATAAGGCAGTGGGGGGTTTCTCGCTAAGCAGTTTTTGAAATCTGCCAGGTAGGTCCCTTTGCACTCACTGTCTGTAAATCTCTCTTTCCCCCTGTTCTTAGCAACTTTTGCTACCTTTGAGAAGAAAGCCAGACTTAAGAACTTCCGTCCCTATCACCCACTCACCCCAGGCTTTCCAGCCTGGTACAAAGGAGTGATTCCATCTGCATCCTGCTGAGTCTGGGGATTTATTTTTACATCCAACAGCTCTGTGCTCAGCTTCTCTCTCCCCACAAAATAACACCACTGCCTACTTCTGGATTCAATCACTCTTTTCCCAACTACCAGCAGTGTGAAAAAGACCTTTATTATGATTTTTTTGCTCTTTTACTTTGTGTTAAGCCGGATATTTCCACAGTCTGCACTATCTAAAGCCTCAAAGAGAAGGCAGCTCACAGGAGCTGTTTGCAGCTCCGAAGCCACCAGGTGGTTTAGGGCTGCCAGAGAGAACCGAATCTTTTCTTGCACTGCTTTGAATTGACCTATTGAGAACTCTAACAGGGGTTTAATACCTCACTCAACTCCAGAGAAAGGTTGTGTTTTGGTATTAGGGTCTAAGACATAAGGGAATTCTTAAAAGGAATTAGCTTCAAACCTCTTGAGCAGCAGTTGTAATCAAACCTGGCAGCAGACAAAGGGTCGGAAGGACCCGTGGCACTGCCAAGAGGTTCTGCTCAGCAGGCACCATCACATATTAAAAATACAGAAACTACATTACTGGGCTTGAAATCGTGTTTTTAAAGCATAAACACATTAAATAATTCCATGGATTAAATCAGTTAATCGTGGGTTTTCACAGTAGAGTGGATTACCTGCTTCCTTCAGTGTTGCTAAGATAAAGGCTGATTTCATAATTTGGAAAAAAAATATTATTGATAAAACTATAAAAAAAGATAAAAAAAGTCATACAAAATATATAAATCAATGTACTGTATAGCACAATGCAGATGAAAAAAAGGAGATATTAAAAAAAAACATGTCTTCACCCTCACAAAAACTGCTTGTCTGTTCCTCGAGAATAGATTCTACAAAGCTTAAAAGTTTAGTGGACAGATTTAGGGTGAGTTCCAGTGAGCTGACAGCAGCTTTTCAAACAAGTCAAACAAGTGGACTTCATGTGTGTTATTTCTTCACAAGTTTTTCTTTTTTATTTTATTTTTTCATTTTATAGGAAAGATAAGAAGTGAATAGCTCTTTAATCCAGGGAAGTTTTATAATTCATCCTTCTTGACTAAAATGAAAGCATCCTCCTTTGAATTATGTGTAAGATAGAGTAGTGGAAAAGATGAAAGACTTGCATTTCCCTCCTACCTGATCTTGTCTAAAATACAGATCAATAAGTGATGCCACAACAAATCAGAAATGAAGGTGTTTTGCACTGCCAACAGACTTACTTCTCATCTGGAAAAAAAAAAAACCAAAACAAACCACAATGAGCCGGCAGCTGTTTTGATACTTATTTTAACATCCTTCCCAAAAGCAATGTGTGTGACAGTGGTCAGCCATATAACCTGCAAATCACCCCATGACAAACTACAAGGTNGATAAGAAGTGAATAGCTCTTTAATCCAGGGAAGTTTTATAATTCATCCTTCTTGACTAAAATGAAAGCATCCTCCTTTGAATTATGTGTAAGATAGAGTAGTGGAAAAGATGAAAGACTTGCATTTCCCTCCTACCTGATCTTGTCTAAAATACAGATCAATAAGTGATGCCACAACAAATCAGAAATGAAGGTGTTTTGCACTGCCAACAGACTTACTTCTCATCTGGAAAAAAAAAACAAACCTCAGAAATGCCAGCATTTTCTATTTTTGTCTACCACGATGATACGAAAGACATAAACCCCAAAATTTAGTGTTTACAAGCAGCTTAAACCCCCTTTTCCTGGGGTGTGCAATGTAAATCATAAGGACTTTGCTGTCACCAATATATGTGTTGTATAAAAATCTGAAAAAATACTGAGCAGTCCAATTTTATTTTGACATTATTTTTGATGTTTAACCATAATGTATCTCACAAATGGGTTGTTTCACTTCTAAAGTCTCAAAACTTAGTCACTGAGATTTTACAAGGAAATTGTGTTGTCAAATCAGGGCCGATTTTTTCTCTAAATGTTAGAATTATTTTTTTTTTTCTTTAGTCATTATCAGGTCATCCCATTTTATCTACATGACCAGTGTTTCTTACCACGCAGCCTTTCTCTCTAGATTGTCTTTGGAGATATAAAACATACCAGGAACTTTGGTAAAACAGATGAATTTCTTTTCCTCAGCTAGATATTCCCAATTCTGTAATTTTCTTTCCTTAAATACTCTTCTCATCATGCGCAGATCTTGCAATTTAGGCATAAAAACTTGGTAAACAAAGAAGTTCTAAAACTCTGTTCAGCAAAGCTGTGTTTTGTGTCATTTTCACCTCAGAAAAAACCATTAACTGTCTCTTTATTCATAAAAGAAAATACATTTTTAAAGTCTGGGGAAAAAAAACCCCACAGTGAGCCCCCAGCTGTTTTGATATCTATTTTAACATCCTTCCCAAAAAAAATGTGTATGGTAACGGTCAGCCATCTAGGCCACAGATTACTCTGCAACAAACTACAGAAGTGTCTTCACTGGGCTGACCTGGCCACTGCTCCACATTCCTAGGTTAGGGAGACCTGTGCCGCCCCACGTGGGGAGGCACAACTCTCCCTCCTTCTAATGAAAGTTGTTTGGATTTGATGATTAGTTGTTTTATCTTTTGTATATCCCAGTTATTAATTATACTGTTCACCCCATAATTCCCCTCGCTCTCCATGTAAATTTCCCTGGAATTCCCCTAGTTCCCTCCACCTCCAGTTCATGAATATGTTAAACTTGCCTGGAAAGTTCTGTATTCCCTGTTTGCTGGTTGGTTGTAGTTAATGGTTACACCCCCTTACTGTTCTTATTGGTTTACCCTTCACATCAGTTTTGTTCCCTCCGCCTCCATGCCAGCAGGGCATTGGAGGATTCCCTCCCTTTCGTCCTCCCTTAAAACCCCTTGTCGCCCAGTTTCTGGGCTCTTCGTGCCCCCTGGACCTTTTTAGCTCTCCCTGCACTCCTTCAATAAACCCTCCCTGCTTTCACCTGCATGAAGAGTCCCTCCTTTCTCCTTGCCTTCACGAGCCCTCAACACTGAGCCCTGGTCGTGCCCTGAGTGTGCCCACGGCCAGGACTCCGCCATCGCACTGAGTCTCACGGCATCTGCCCAGCAGGGATTTTGTCACGGAGCCCCTACAACGAGGTGCCCTCACGGGCTGGGGTCACACCGCGGCAAATGTGCAGCTAAAAGCTTTCAGCTCCGGAGTTAGTTAATTGTGCTGAGGAAGAAAATGCAGAATGTAACGAGGGAGAGCCCTCCCCATGTTCCCGGCCGAGCTTTGGCCGCCTGAAGGGCAGCAAAGAGCAGCTGCTGAGGAGTTCTGTGCTGACTGTGCCACCCCACATTGCAGAGATGGCCGAGAGCGGCCGAGCTCCGAGGCCACGCAGCAGCTGATGGACCTGCGGGGTCACCACGCTGTCCCCAGCACCGGGCAGGGCTCCTGCAGGCACCAGCAAGTGTCACCTCCCGAGGCCTCCAGCACCTCGTGCACCTCCCTGCTCCTCAGCACTCAGGAACCTCCCAGTTCACCTCCAGAGCCAGCTGGGATGGCTGTTTCGGGCTGTGTGGCAGCCAGGATCTCAGCATGGATGGCGGCTCACAGTCGTAGCAGCTCTGCTGTTATTAACGTTGAAAGCCCAGCCTGCACCTCGAGGGCTGCTCCTTATCCCTCACAGCTTTCACACACAGGGCTGAATATTCCTCGGCTCGTTTTCTTCATCTGCTTGACAGCTACTTTTGCCAAATGTAGACAAAGCAGAGGTTGCTCTTTTTCCATTCGTATTTGCTTTAGGTTCTTTAAGGATAAAAAATGATAAGTTTCTAAGTGCTGGGTTTCTTTTTTCCTTAGACATCATGTTTTTGTTGTTGTTGTGTTGTTTTTTGTTGTTGTTGTTGTTGTTGTTTTTTCCCTTGGATGCTGTTCTTCTGATGCAAAGCTACCTTTTTTTTTTCAAAAAACCCAAAGTAATGGGCAACACTCATTTCTGTGCAGCGCAACACTGCTTTGTATTGTCCTGCAGAGGTTTCTCTGATTAATGAATAGGGATTCCTTACTGAAAATAACAACAAATGTGAAAACTACTGTCAAATAAACATGATAAAGTAGCAAAAAAATACAGCGAAGTTCCTTATTAATGTGATTTGTTTCATCTTGACACTGACAGCTCACTACAATTCTCAGTTGTTACCCAGTTTTCTGTGCGTAAAAAGGAAAACTAAAGGGGTCATCTCAAGCCCAGTACTGGCACCATGAGGATTTCCTGATCTAGAATTGCATTATTGATTTTCATGTAGTGGAGAATGAAAAATAATAATTTACTTTTACTTTGCGTGGACTTATCACACAAAATTATACTGTGGATTTAAAAAAAAAAAAGTGCATGTATGGATCGAGAAAACACTCTTTAACACCTGGTGGTGATCAAGTAGAAATATATTTAGTAATGCTCTTTAGGTGAGGAAGCCTCAAAATGATCACTAGACCTTTCTCTTTTCTGATGGCAAAATAATTACGAAAAGGAAGACTTAAAAATATATACAACAAGCATGACTTCATACTCAGCTGCATATGCTTCAGCACTGTGGATGTTGAAGAATTCCTTAAGGAACTTTTTTGGGTTTTTAATATAAAAGCATTGTTAATTCATTATGCTGAATAAGAAAACACTGTGTACTATATTGCCTCATTAAGCACAATTGACTAATTTCCTCAAATACCCAATCCGCTATAAGTAATGAAAACATGCACTAAGCAACAAAAAGCCTCGTGTGAATATGTATATCAGGAAATTCACCTCTTGGGATAATGCAAGGACAAAGCAATCTCATGTCTTTTTTCATCCTAAGGGTACAATTACCTCATGATCATTTCCCCTGTCTCCATTGTCTTTCCAGAGTAAACAGCCTTTTTTGTTTGTGTGAGGAAAATCTTTGATTTATTTATGAACAGGGAAACTGGGAACTCTTCTAATCTTGGCTGAATTGAGTATTTTGCTTTAATTAATAATATCCAGATAATAACTTTTAATATTTCCCTTGGAGTATTGTTTTAAGAAGTGAAAAGTTTTTTTCTAAGCTTGTTGTGTGACTCTTTGTAGTGGAGTGAAGGAAAGTTCATCTCACCTGCATTCATCTCTTGTCTTTTCACATGAATCCGCTAGGACCAAAGCACAATATATTTTCAGGAAGGTAAAAAGATGTTAAAACTTACTATTTTTGGCCTTGCAAGACTTGTTATCGGGCTGAAGCACATAACCCTCCACACAGCTGCAGGTGTAGGATCCATCTGTATTTACACACATCTGGCTACAGCTTCCATACACGTCACATTCATTCACATCTAAAGGGACATTAACGAGATCTTGTTTAGGGATGAGGGTAAAAAAAAAGGAATTCAATAAAACCGAGACTTCTAAGAGAGATGTTTAAGTCATGACGTCATTTTGGTGTGAGGCTGGATGTTTTCCCCTTCTCAAACCATGAATTTATCCGGGATGTTGGCTATTGAAATCGCTCGAGTAGCCAGAAAGAAGGGTAGGAGTTTTCAAGTTCAAAAGCTCTTAATTTTGAAAGATAAAATCTTCATTATTTCAAGTAGTCTCCAATGTCTACATCATGTTAGGGAGACGTTTGGGTCCTTGTTAGTACTAGAGATCACTGGTTATCAGGGTTGATGAATGGAGCAACATTTCAGGAGAGGAAATAATTGATCATCCTTCTCAACCTATTTATGCTGGCAATGTCTTACAGTTCCTTAAATGGGCTGTCACCACTTCTCCATTAAACCCCCATCCAACATCAAAAACTATATACTCCTCTAATAAATATAAAGAAGAATTTTCTCAACTAGGGTGTATAAGGATAATACCATAAAATCAAGATCTGCTGTTTAACAGCGGTGGAGGGTTGAAGTAATAAACTGACATTCTAAAAAACCCGCTGTTTAAATTATTTCCTGAGATATATTTTTAATCACGAAACGTGACAACGATAGAGTGGAAGAACTCAAAATAAATTACACTTATGAAGAATCTGTCTCAGTACTTTTAGTTGGAGAGAGGAGTGATTGGTAGTGAGCACATCCACAGGGCCATACAACTCCTAAATGATTATTAATAGAGAAAAAATAAAGCAAGAAATAAATACCTGGACAGAGAATGAAGAAGTCTTATATTTAAAAAATGGAAGAGAACAGTCTACAATTTAAGTCTACAGTTTCAGTCTACAATTAATTACTCCTAAGTAACGTTCCCAGCTAAGTTGTATGACCTTGGGAGGGTTCATTTATCAAATTCTAATCTAGGTGTGACTTTATGGCCGTGAGGTGAAGCACAGCAAGTTTTACAGGCTCTCCCGGTGGGGAGGTGTGGAGGGAGAGCACCTCACACAGCTGAGCTGTAGCTTCAGGACTCCTCCAGCCCAGCTGATCCTTCAGTAACTTCAGGAGAGCTCCTCTGGGGCACAGGAGCATCAGAGAGCCAGGAGGGAGGTCCTGACTCTCATTTTCGGGGCGCTCTTTCCCACTCCCTGCCCCAAAAGCCCACGCTTGCCCCTGACCAACGCCTTGGGTGAGGAAGCAACGGTGCTGTGCTGGTTGTCCACCAGCTCCTGCCCCTGAGAGCCAACAGGGAACCATCAGGACACCCGGGTGTTAATGTTCCGCTGAATTTCCTTTTTACCTGCGCAGCTTCTCCCGTCGCTGCTCGTTTCATACCCGTCCCCGCAGTAACACCGGGTGCCGTTCCTGGTGATGGCACATTTGTACTGGCAATCCATCTGCTGGCACCTGGGGAGCAGCTCTGGGAATGGGAACAGAGCAGGATGTCACTAAATATTTGTGTTATTCCTAAATCGCAAACTTTAGAAACATTTAAATATATTTAAGCGCATGTCTCAGGAAGGACACAACACCACCATTTGTATTAGCTGGAAATATTTCACACACATCCTGTAAGAAGTTTGCTATGAAAATTTCATTTCAGTGAGTTAAACATCAGAAATCAACATTTTACTTCTATCAAGAGTTGCTCACAAGTTTATTATTGAGGTGTACTGTTGCTTTGCCTAAACATCCACTTTTTGCACATTAGTCATAATAATTACTTGGAAAAAAAACCCCAACAAACAAACCAAAACAAAAATAAACCTGAAGTGGCTACAGTTAGAAAAAACAACTGAGATTATGATAAATGTTTACACATCTATGTCTTTATTATTCCTCATACCAATTGATTTTCCAACTTTTTAAAGCTTGTTTTGATTTACTGATACACATAAAACCTTCACACCAAACAGTGGGAATACATTCCGCCTCAATAATTTAAAGTCGGATGTTTAATGCTAGATAAACAGTGGACATTATATATGTCATTACTGCTGACATCCTTCACAGAAGCTACTGCTTAAACACACATCATCAGCACAAGGCACGATGCAAACAAACCGAAGAAATCCTGTAGAAATACAGACTGCAGTGTTTCCAGCCTGAAACAGCACAAAACCAAACAAAAACCGCTCCAACCCTTCCCAGCCTCAAGCTGTGTTTCAGTAATTTTGCTGATCAAAAAACCCCAGTATTTTAATGAACAAATTTTTTTTCCCTCCAGGAAAATGAAAAAAGGATTGAGGAACCCAGCTTAAGGAGTTGCTCTGAGGGTATTTTTCAGAAGTATGCAGATGGATCAGAAAATAACCTGCAAATGGACAGAGAAATTTCTGCTGCAGGGCTGGCTTTAAGTAACTGGGTATGACCTAAGGAAAAAGAGAAATCTGTATTTTAATATGTGAACAGTTTTAATCCGTCTGATCATTATTCATCGAGTTCTACTTGGGAGTAGAATGAACATGAATATGAAGAAGAGTCTCTATCAGCATCTGAGCCCTGGAGCTTCCATTCTGGAACGACTGCCGCTGTCAAAATAAAGCTGAAATTTTGGGAGAGAAGTGGATAGGGCTGGCGCACAAAGTTACTACTTATTCTAATGCAACTATTCTAAAAAGAAAGTGGTGTCACGCAATTATCCCGGGGCATTCCCTAGAATTCTGAGCCACACAATCTACAGACTGCCTAGAGCTCGATAAACCACACACGGTCTAAATCTGCCCATTTTCCCAGTGGTTTCGGGTATATTTCTCTGCCTTTTGGGCCCCTGTGCATAGGAAGATAATATATTTTTTGGCTGTAGCTGGCTTTCTTGTTTTCCTGCCCCTAGTCCAGTCCTTAAATCTGCTACACTTTACCAAGAACGAGTCCCACACAGAAGGTGAACTGGGGAACTTCCCTAAAGGTTCCCTGAAATGGTTCTGCACGCCGAGGTGTGGAGCTGCAACCAGACGAGGTGGCACCTGTTTATTTAAAATGTCTATCTGAACAAAATCAACACACACATCTCATTTTCTAAGCAAACATGGATCAACCATCCTTTACCACCTACAATTTTCTTCCTCCAGTGTCTGTCTGATGCTACACAGCCAGGAGCTCCTACTGGGTGAGAGCTGTTTGACTCACAGACAGGACTTGGTTTGTTTGCACTCTTTCCTTAATGGATGCAGACAGGCAGCAGCTTGAACCAGAACAGTGGGACCTGCACACAGCCAGGAAGGCTGGAGAATTGCAATAATAAATGGGCAAACGAGGTCCATTATGGGACAATTAATAAAAAAACAGTCTATCTGCTATTTTTCTTTTCTTTTTTTTCCACAAAAACGGTTACATTTCATTGATTTTAAGTTATTGCAGTATCATGTGAGTGGCTTTTAACAGCAAAATGGTTGCATTTTCCTTACAACAAGTATTAAAAGATACTTTGATAAGGGTATGTAGTGAGGGAAGAAGCGGGGATGGCTTTAAACTGAAAGGGGATCGGTTTGGATTAGATGTTGGGAAGAAATTCTTCCCTGTGAGAGAGGCGAGGCCCTGGCACAGGGTGCCCAGAGAAGCTGTGGCTGCCCCTGGATCCCTGGAAGTGTCCAAGGCCAGGTTGGATGGGGCTTGGAGCACCCTGGGACAGTGGAAGATGTCCCTGCCCATGGCAGGGGTGGAACTGGATGAGTTTAAAGGTGCCTTCAAATCCAAACCATGCTGGGATTCTCTGATAGCTGAAGTGCTGTGGATAGAACAGGGATTCTCTGGGAGTTCTTACACTTCCTTCTCTTACACAGGTCCTTACATTCACTTTTTTGTGAATGCCGTCTGAGCCTATTGATCAGTGAAGAACATCATTACAAATTTGTTTTCTCAAAAGACATGTTTCACAGCCCACTGTCAAGACCAGGGAAAACCAAAATATCTTCTCTCATTTTAGCCAGCTAGGAAAAGGAGCAAGCAATCACTCGCCTCAAGTTTTACACTAAAATTGCTTCTAACTGGAGGGCAACAGCAGCCAGCCAGGGATTGTTGAAATCCACCAGACATTCCCACAAAACCATTAAAGAACCACTGTTGGCTGCCATCTGTTTCTGACTTCAGACTAACATTTTCCCCTCCTCCCCTAAATTATTCATCAGATCATTTCAAATGTATTTCGTTTTCTTTTTGTGACAGACACTTTCTGGACCCAGAAATTTTTGCTCTATTGCTGATCTGCTAACCCTGCCAGGGGAACCCATAGATGAAAAAGCAAAAAATACAATAGCAATTGAGGGTAAGAATATATAGAATGTAACAAAATAGAATAAAATAGATCAGATTAAGGAAAGAATATTTCATTTGAAAGGGATCTACAGTGATCATTTAGTCCAACTGCCTGAGCCCTTCAGGACTGACCAAAAGTTAGGGCACATTATTAAGGCCACTGCCAGATGCCTTTAATAAATAAAACATTAAACAGTAAAATAGCAAATGTATTTTCTACTTTACTAGCTAGCTTGTAATAGCTGTAATACTGATCCTGAAAACCTTTGGAAGAAAACAGAGTTTGACTGCCTCTGGCAATGTTTGAAATATTGAAGGACAAGCTATGGAAGACAGTGTATACATTTAAGGCTTGGTTAGATTTGTAACAGGTTTCTTGGGAAGTGAGAAGGCAAAGAAAAATCATGAAGCAGAACACTGATATTTTTAATGCTCCAGATAGGACATTTAAAGAGATAAAAGCCAGGGACTGTCATTTCTTGTCTTTTCTAAAATTCTGCACCCACTTTGATCTCCTTTTCTCAGTGCGAACTGGTTTACAAAGTACACAGGCAGTGAAGAATGAGCATCACTGAGCCTTCCACTTTCATCACAGCTACAGAAACCTCTGAATTTGTCAAAGCATGGTATTTCTGCTGGAAGATTTAAAGGAAGGAGCTGCACTGAAGGAAAAAACAGGAGAGAGCTTTACAGCTCTCTGGCAGACCCACAGTTCAAGACAAGGAGCTGCAGAGCAAGCCGTGAGATTTGCAGAAATACGAGGCAGCAGAAGCAGCTGTGAGCGTCTTTAGGATGATCTATTTTCCCCAAGCTCGGGGAGTAGTGACAATTCATCCAACTCTGATTTAGGTCATTTTGTTCAGTGTTTTCTTTCTTCCACAGGAGACATGAAGGGCAGCATTTTTTACTTCCCTACATCTCCATGAACTCTCTGAAGTTGTGATCCAGGTCTGCCACAAAAGCCACCCTGCTTTCTCAAAGACACCCATGCCAATCTTATGCTCCCTGACTTTCGTGTTGCTCTAACTCCCAGGCATCTGGTCCCACAGGAGAGCAGTCAATCAGGCAAAGATGCTGCTGATCTCATCTCCCCTAAAGTGAAACACCTTTGACAATGACTCAGAGGAGCTGTAAGCTTCCTGGACAAACTGCTCCCACAGGAATTCGCCGTAATAAAATCCTGCCTTCATTTATTCCTTCTGTGTTCAATGAAACACACCGCTTTTCGCAGTTCATTCAAGATGAATGATATAAGTAACTAACTTCTCCTGAATGGCTTTTTAATGAAAGGTTTAAGCAATTGATCTGACTATCCTTTTTGTCAGTTCCTCCTGAGCTGACATGAGTTTCACAAAAGGTTCACACCAGGTTCTCATGCTCAGATGTTTTGGCTGTTTCTATGAACAGGAAAAGTGGTTTAGTTTGCAGTTTCATAATACTGAATTTATTTCTTTGGAGGCTATTGGAGATTGCCAAAAAAAGTAGAACAGATTTACCAATATACCTGTTAGCTTTGTCTTACCTGAGAGGGAAAACAACCAAGGCCAGGTCGGATGGGGCCCTGAGCAACCTCATCTAGTGGAAGGTGTCCCAGGCCCTGGCAGGGTGGTGTGGGTTGCAATGAGAGGATCTTTAAGGTCTACTCCGACCCAAATCTTTCTGTGATTCTATATGACCATATGAGAGCAGACGTGATGCACACACAGCAAAATGGATTTAGCTGCCATTATTTCTGGACCTCCTGCATGATAATAAAGCCTTTTGGCTGCAGTGGGCTCCCAATTATGTTCCTAAGTATATCTGTAATATATAAATCCTGTCCTGCTCTTTTTGTAATGACAATATATACTGGAGAGTACTGACAACCTTTCAGTACTCTGTGAATCAGAATTTTCTGATTATGTAATGTTGATAAACATCAACAATGCAGAGCTGGTGCAAATAAAAGAAACTGGCTGAAGTTTACATGTTGAAAGTGCCAGACAACACACCAGGGGAATATAAGCAGAGCTTCTGTTGTCAGTTCAGGACTTCCCAATTTGAAACAACAAAGGATCCTTGTCACATAGCTCATCAGAGAGTGATCAGGAGCTACCAGTGCAATGTTGCCTGGGAAAAGGGGAAATGTATCATGGAGAGCATTGGGATAAGTGTTTCCCATAGAGAAGGTGTTGATGTCAAGCCCCAGGATGCTCCCGAGTGCTTTCCTTCCCGGAGGCAGCTGCTGGCAGCTGTGCACACCCCGATGGATGCGTGGAGAATAAGCTCAGCTTTAAGCAGAATCACAGCCTGAGGGATTAGCAGGGGAATGGAGAGCTGCAATCTGAGGGGAGACGGCAAGTTTTCATCTTGATTGGTGCCAGGGGATGAAAATGAAGAGGAATTATGACCACTGCCTATGAATATATCAGAGGATCAACAGCAGGGAAAGAGACAATTTAAACTAAAGGGCTATTGGCAGAAGTACAAATGAGCGTAAATCGCCCATTAATAAATTCTGGCTGAAAATGAGAAGGTTCTTAGCTATTACCATAACCAGGTTCTGGAACTCCTCTTTGAGTGGAAACAGCAGGGACCGAAAATAAGTGCTTGCTTTTGACAGGGATCATGATAGACCAACAAAAACCAGCATATGGAAAGGGCCCTGAAATATCAGAAATAATTTACGTGACCCAGGAGGTTCCTTCACTATGTTCCTCAAGCAACACACTACCTGATACTAAAACACAATTTTTAAGTATGGAATAACATCAATCCTTTTTTTTCCTTGTCTCTGAAATATACCCAAAGGAAAACTTAGGGGAGCTTGTTACTGGACTATTCTTCTAATTGAACTCCCTGCATTCTTTTTTTTTTCCTCTTAAATATTCATATTCTTTTCAGCACCTTTGTGTTTCATAAATTTACTTGATCTTATCTCCATGATATTCAGTTTTTGTGATTCAATATTCATACACTGATGTCTAGACTATTCTTATCACACATATGCCATAAGCCTTATTTTTCTTTTCTGGTTTATGTTTTGAGTTTTTGAAGTACCATCCTATCACAAATTAGACTTTGTTACAATCTACCCTCAGTTTTTTGTTTGTTTGTTATTGTTGGTGCTAGAGACACAATATAAAGCTCCATGGATTGCTTCTCTGGCAGAAAAGGGTGGCTTGATTGATAGAATTCAACTGCTGGATTGAAATAATGCAGCATGCTTTTATCTTACATTTCTTGGTCATTTTATTAGTTTTTAATATCTTACCATACAAGAAAAATGACACAACTGTAACGAACTTTGTCAGATACCTCAGCCCATAACTCTGTCGTGGTAGAATCACCACAAAAAAAGAGACCTGGAAATCAGAGATCAGGTTCATGACCTTGTAGCCATGCTGTGGGTGACCTCCCTCGAATTCAGCAGAGAAGCACCAAGAGTCAAATTTAAATATGTCGGGTTTTATTAGGTCTTAGGATAAACCATTCATTCAGGCAAATAAACTAAACTGGGACGTGTTAAAGACTCTGCCATTTACAGTTCAAGTCTGCAGCCAGCCCCAGGTGCCCAGCCCCATCAGGCAGCACAGGATTTCTGTACAATTCACAGACAGGGTAATCAGACCTTAGAATACCAGCTTAAATCTCTGCATCCTGAACTCTGACAGTAGGCTAAAGCAAATTCTAAGGCCTGAGTATAACTGCAAGCCTTTTCCTTCAGAGCTTAGCTGTCTAAGTTAGGACTGCTCTTGAGTAACTCCATTTGCTTAAACTGGAGTGCAGAATCTCTCCCCAANCTGTCTAAGTTAGGACTGCTCTTGGGTAACTCCATTTGCTTAAACCAGAGCGCTGGAGTGTTAAAATAAAATTTCAAAGACAGAGGCAAAGATATGAAGCTTGAGAATGGTTCTTTGTCCTGGGTACCAGGCTGCTCCCTAATTTTCCATAAAATAGTTACTGGATAAAATGTATTAACAGGCTGCTGTATTTCCACCCTTTTTCATTACTATAATCATCAGGACACTGAGCCTTTTTCCCAGCAGTATTGATTCAACCTGAGAACACCTGATGCAGCAGCTGGTGCATCCTGTGGAGGAAGGGTTGATGGGCTGTGATGTGTGAACACCCCTGAGGCTCCAGAAACACCTGGGCAGTCCTGGGTCCCACCTCCTGAACAACTGCTGTGAGGACAATGCTGCCACGTAAAGGCTGAGCACCAGATTTTTGTCATGTTATTATAATTTATTTTTTAAAAATGGCCTTAATACCCTGTGTGAGAGCTCTGTCCCATCAGTAGGAGAACCTTGGTTTGTAGCACCACGTGATGCAGGAAGTTTTACTCGGGAAAGAGCAGCCCAAGGCGAATGTGGTGGCACATGGACTGTACTTCACAAATTCACCTGATGTATCTCAGCCCTCTATTGGATCTTTCCACACATCACTGTCTACGTGTTGACAATCAGTTGCTGAACAACTTAATTTGTTATTTTAAATAGACATTGCAACGTGTTTGTCTGTTTTACGATTACAGGAAAATTACATATCTTGTTTAATCTGCTTGTCAGTCTGCACACACCAGAAGTGTCTCACTGTGATTATTGTTCAGTGAAAATGGGCATGTCTTGCTGAGTAAGTTCAGGCTGCTTCTAAGTAACAAGATATTACTTAGGAAAGCAAAGACAGTTGGTTTTTTTTTTGTTTTGTTTTGTTTTGTTTTTTGTTTTTTTTTTTGTTTTTTTTTTTTTTTTTTTCCTGTCATTTCCAACAAAATCAAGGCAGGGAAAAGAACGAGCGTTGCAGGAAAAAAAAAAAAAAAAAACAAAGGTTAAATAAGGAAATAAAATCTTCCATAACATTCAGCACTTCCTTTCAGACGTGAGTATAACCATCTTCAAAATATTACTTAACAGTATCTCCCTACCCAGTTCATGGATAAATTTATTTTTCAAGGATGTACTACTGAAATTTCTGCCTGCCTAAATCTTGACCTACAATATTTGGCTCAACTTCAAAACAATTTGCTTTATGTGGTGTTCTTCAACCATAGAATCACACAACACTTTAAAAGATGAGATCAGCAGGTAGGAAGCATGTAGAGAAAGATTGGCTTCACCTGTGGAAGTGGCTCATTATCTGACCTTTTGCTGTTTTAGATGTACCTTGGCTGCCATACACAAGCATAAGCTAAGAAAAGTTCACATGGGAAATAGCAAACTGGGTAAATGATTTCATGACTGAAGGGAGTAATTTATCTGCTTCTTAACCTGGATGCAAGATATAAGTTGAAAAAGAATAGCTATGAGAAGAATACACATTTATTAAAGTTTATATAAACCAGTTTGTAGTTTTAGGTATTTTCATGGTATTGAATACATGTTCACTGAGATACAGATAATAATCATTAAATTAAGTGTGTCTAATGAGGTACGGAGCCTGACAATATTGCACATGTTAATAGGCCAAAGATGAAAATAGGGAGTGATAAAGTTTGTGAGTGGTAATAACGAGTGGCAGAACGGATAAACTACAGAGAGGTCCAGAAGTCCACAGGAGCAGATCACCTGGGCTTCTTGGTAGCCTGGACTAAGCTGTATAAAATGCATTTCCAGAATTAGCTGACAGTTTCTCAGCCTTGTAAGTAAATTGCAGTTCAGTGCCTGAGGAACGCTTGGACACCAGAGCAGCAATTTGCTGGCAGGAGCAGAGCTGGCTCTGGTGGGAAAAATGCTCAGGAATGTTTTGTGGTGGTAAGAGATGTTAGGAAGCCTCTCAGGGGGAGCTCTGGAAACCTAAACAATGTTGAGGAATCTGTCCCAGATGAGGCAGGTCCCCTCTCCTGGGCTGTCCCCTTACCCAGGCGCACAATTCCACTCAGCTCATCTGATCATTGGATAACAAGAACTTCTAAGTGGAAAAAGTGTGATTTACTGTGGCTTTATACATGTTTTCCAGCTCTGTTTATGGGAAGCCAGCTCACAGAACAGCATCATCAGTGTTCAATGTCTCTCTTAAAACAGCCTCCTGCAGGGAGAACCATCTCACTCCCTCATGAGGATCATCTCACTCCAAACCAGCCATGTGTTTTCATACATGGATTTATGGGAATGGCCCAGCCCAATGGCCCAGGAAAGTCAGATGAAAATCCCTATTGTGCCTCCAGCGGACACAGCCCAGCATGGCAATGCCATGTTCCCTTCACGTGGCACACCAAGATGTCTTGGTCCTCTTCCAGAACAACAATTTTCAGAGATAAATAATAAGTTTAGACTCTCTTTGTTCTGCTGCTTTATCTAGTGCTGTAGATATAATGGTGCAATGGAGCTGGGAAGGGCGTGGAACTTTTTAAAAATTGCAGAGAGGCCAAAAGATTATTAATTGTCTTTCACTGATACTTAGGGTGGGCAAAGTAAAAGAAAAAAAGAAAAAAAGAAAAAAAGAAAAAAAGGAAAAAATAAAAAGCTGGCATCTTTATTTACTTTGCTTGGTTTGCAGTTATGTGGAAAAAACATAATTAAATCATCCTGAAATCACAAAAGACACCTATAATAGCTTTTCCCAACGCCCAATTTCATGCCTCTTCATGGAAGTAGTACCTCAGAAATTGCTTCCCTTCGTGAACACAGCTACACTTGACAGATAAAATCCTCAAAAAATTGCCAAGGAGAAACCTCAGGCTCATGAGGCAGAGCCTTCCTGGAAACCCAGCCAAGGACTTGGAATCAATTACAAAAATAGCAGCAGGTCCCAGACAACCAAACATGCGATTCAGTAAGTGAACGTTGTTTATGTTCAAACTAAACCCAGTGAAGGATAACAGAAAGGACTTTACGTTAGAACCAAGTTAAACTGGTAGCAAGGAAAAATTACACTGGAGAAAGAAGATTCTTATTCAATTGTTGACTGTTATGGTTTTTTTCCCTGAGGGACAGACACATGCACTCCTGGACTGTGGCAGGGGCTACAGTAAGTGATACACTCCCTCACAAGCAGATGTTCAGTCAGCTAAAGAGGCTGAACATTTACATTTTTCCCTGCAGCAAGCAGGGTGGGATTCAAGTTGGCTTCTGGAGTGTGTTTGCCCTGCTATAAACGCAATTCATGACAAATTCTACTTAAAGTTGTATATTGCTGCTGGTGCCTGGAAGGACTCACAGTTGCCAGTTCTCAAGGTATTGTTGGCAGTGTTTTCCTGAGCATTTCTCACTCATGGGGTGTTACCATCTCACACATGTGTGTCAGTGTGCACAAGTGCAGGTGTCCAGAGGAGCCAGGAAATGGGAACCATCAAATCCCAAAGCCCAGGGAGTCACTGTGATCCAAAGCTGCTGCCCCGGTGTCTGGGAGGACACACCCAATTCCGTGTCTGGTGATTTGATGTCATCTCACCTGGCATCCAGCTGGGATTGCTCAGCAACAACTTTTCTGGAAGCACCAAAATTTAGAGCACCAGCTGAAAACACAATCAGCAATAATGCTGCAAACTCCGGCAACATTTGCTGCTATTTCACCGTGACTCATCTTCCCCTGTTGTATTTCTTGTATTTTAACCAACTAATGAGCCCTCAGCCTTTGGCAATGTCTGATTGATTCAGCGGCACGGAGTTTGAAGGCAACAGAAGGCCAAGAATTGCTTTTCATTCATTTCTCCATTCAGCTGAGAGTCAGAGACCTACCCAGTGCAGCCTTACTGCCCATGCATGCTATTGCCACACATCGTACATGCAGGAAACCTTAATTTTACTGAGTATTTAACATAGGATAACGTCTTTTGTTGTTGTTGTTGTTGTTGTTGTTGTTTTGGTGGGGGGGTTTTGTTTGGTTTTGGTTTGGTTTGGTTTTTGGTTGTTTTTGGTTGGTTGGTTGGTTGTTTTTGGGTTTTTTCAGTTTTTTGGTTTTTTTTTTATTTTAAGTTCTTCAGCTGTTGTTTCAGGATTTTTTATTTTTTTTTTTTTTTAAAAGCACTTCAACTCTCTAGAGCCCAAAATAAAACCCTTCTCTTTTCTCATCCTATAAATCAAAGAACTGGTGAGCAGAAAACTCCAGTGATGAATCATTTCAGCCACCTGTAGCTTTTATGATCTGGTACAGTTATATTTTTATGTAGCTGTGTGTACCTTTGCATGTAAAGGAAAAGAAAAATGCAATTTTTCGCAGGAGATGTCATTTATACATTTTATTAGTGGCCATAATGTGAATAAATGTCATCCCTGTATCCTGACCCTTGCTTCATTCTCCAGGCCACAAGCAGAAAAGGCTGAGGAATAAGTTAATAAAACCTGATGATTCTCAGTGCCAATTTCAGCATTCCAGAGCCTGAGACTATTGGAGGCACAGCTGCAAAGGGTGATGCTGAAAATGAGAGACTCAGGTGATGTGCTTTGGAGGCTGAAGGGCACCACAAAGATCAGCCCTATTTCCAGCTCCTGAGAATAAATATGGCATTGCCACGGTATTTACACAAGGGCTTTATCTATTACTTCAGCATTCAGCTACCACGTTCTGGCACACTGAAAGTTAACCTGGCTCTTCCCTGGCTTCTCAAGGGAGGAAAAAGCAAAAGAGAGAGANAAAAAAAAACCACACACACAAAAAAGCAAAAAACCAAAAAAAAACCCAAAAAAACCCCAAAAAAACCCAAAAAAACCAAAAAAACCCACAAAAAAACCAAAAAAAACCCCAAAAACAACCAAACATTCATTTCTATTTGTTTCCAGAATCTTTTTTCTAAATCTTCTGATTTTTTCAGAGAACAGTCCAACTGTGCCAAGGGCTTGGCTTAAGACAATGAATGCAGTTTTGGTGTGGATCACTATTTCTCTCAAATGCTATTTTGAGATATTCTCTCCACAAAGTACAGCAAAATTCTAGCATAGTGTAGCTTTTCACAGTTTTTTCAACTAGAAACTCAGGAGATGGATGTAACTCCAATGCTGTTGGCTCATTCCAAGTTTGGCAGAGAACCTCATTATTTCCTCCTTATTAAGCTCCACCCATGTAGGGCTCTGTAGGCAAAGCCACCTACATCCAAATGATGACGTTAATGAACAAATACATCACCTTAGTTTACATTTCTAGCTATTTTTACATCTCAATATTGTTTTTTGTAATACTAGGAGTATTTGGAAATAAAATTATTCAGTATAACAGTGTACCATTAAGTTTACTCCAATACGGTTATCTCTGTATTCTGTATAAGTAAAATCTAGATTTACAGTTAACAGTTCTAAAAAACTATTTGCAAAAAACTTTTTCAGGCAAAAATATTGTTAAAATGCCTTTAATTATGTATATATCTTTATCATATTCTATTTCATTAATACAGAAAAAAATATTTTGCAATATATAGTTAAAGGTATTTTTAAAAGACCTAAGGTACAGGGTTCTCCTAACTAGGATTAACATCATAAGGTAAAGGTCTTACTGCCTGGAAAAATAAAGAAAAGATTCATTTACTCCTCTGCAGAGGCTTCTTACAGGAGACTGCTTTCAGCATGCTGTAAACTTTGTGTGCCATTTGAAGAACTTTCATAAAGAGTTATGTTTTACCCTTATAAAACATGGTTTTGAAATTGGACAAAGTGCTTCATTATCATTTTCTCTTGGGTATTCTTGACCAGATGCAAGAACAAGAAGCAAGCCTCCCTCCTGAACCACAACTGTTTGTTGGCAAGTTCTTGGTTATACAGTCAGAGAATTCCAGAGCAGCTTTTATCACTAAATAACACAAATCTTTCCCTGGAAGAACTCCCTGAATGCAGGAAGCCTTTTCCAGCTGTGGAACACCTTTCATTGGGATTAGAAGTTCTCTTTTCCTTGACTTGGTAGCAGAACTTCTCAGAGGATGCTCAGACTTCAAAGAGACTTTTTCTCCACCGAGAGAAACACTCTCACCATTTCTGGAAAATTCAATCACACTGGGAGTTGGAACAGCCATTACAAGAAAGGCACAGTTAGCAAATCATCATTTTTTCCTTGAAAAGTGATACTAAAATAAAAACAGGGTGCAAACATCTTGTCTACAATATTTTGTATTATTGCTACTGGACCTGTGCCTGGAAAATGGCACTCATTACATAGTTTTGATAGTTGTGTCCTTATGTGTGAAGAGACACATTCAAATGCGTTTATGAAACATCACTGAAACAAACCTAGGGCTTAATTATCTTCTTGCTATCTCTTTAGTGGAGTGTTAGTAGTTGTTGTACATGCATTTCTTTTAACACGAGAAAGAAAATTGGTTCTGTGGATGGCAAGAAAAAGTTGCTGGTTGGCTGCTCCAGTTTTGGTGCTAACTTGCTTTTTCAGCTCGGTCAGGTTTCCCTTTCCTAAAGGCATCCTTTTTCAGAAGCATACAATGGGAATCACCTCATAAGAGACCCCACATTTTAAGAGAATACAGGAGATCACAAGAGGAACCTGCATTAGGCACACATCCACAGAGGGTTGTTTTCTTCTTTCCAGAATTAACCTCATTGTGGCACAGCATGGCCTTTATATTTGTGATAGCACAGCTTAAAGTAATACTGAAAATATCTGGAGAATATCCTCCATGTCTGCCCCACAAAGCCATCCTCTAAATGACCTGTTCCAAAGTGATGCCATCACTTAGCCCTCCTCTGTACCCCACAGGGTAACTCAGATCTGTGGTACAACATAGGGTGTGGCTGTAGCCTGGAAAAGCAGCAGTTTCAACTTTAATGAGACGAATTTTGAATTTACATCAATTCAGCCACACATATTTAACACACAGCTCCAGAACTCCTTCCCTTACTGTCTCATGCAAAGTCAGCCTTACACTTGCCTGGTGTAGCAACATCCAAGGAATCCTAAGCCAGAACACAACCCAGAAAATAATCTGTATCCTCACAGTCACATCCACTTTCAAGTGATGTCCTTTAAGTGGCTGATGAATGGACATTATTATAAAGATGTCTACAAGACAAGTCTATTGGAGAATCCTGAATAAAATAAAGACTTCAAATACCATTAAAGTTAATGAATTAGGTCAAGGCAGGTAATTTATCACCTGTCTGAATTGGAATCCAATCTGCGGCATCCTTTTAAAAAAGACACATTCAAATGAGGTGGTGTTCTCAGGGAAGTTCATAGTGAAGATAATCATAATTTAAATGAGAAAATGCCTGCATCGTTTTTTTTGGTTTTGTTTTTGGTTTTTTTTTTGTGGTTGGTTGTTTTTGTTTTTTGGGTTTTTTCTGCAAAGTCTGACAAGGGATTCTATGCAAAAGCAGCATGGTAAGCAAAAGCAAATTTTCTCAAATTAATTTGACCTTGATGAAAGGCACATATTTTTATCAATCAGACTTAACAAATATTGACTTCAGGCATTAACCAAAGACATATATAAACATTCAGGTTGCTGAAACAGTTGTCAAGTTCGTTTTCCTTCTGAAATCACAGTTTGCTGATGAAGATCAAACTGAACTTAACCTCTTAAAAAAACCTGTGTTGCCTCATAAAGCAAGAGTCGCATGCATTGGTCTTCTCTGTCTATCAACTGCTAAAAAAAGACGTGTCACACAGGCAGACTGAAACCTGGAGCCAGAGTGCTGACTAGGATGCACACAGAAATGACACTTGGTGTAGCTATACCCACACTGGGCCCTGTGCCATGGCCCATCCTCGCTCAGCAGCACCAGCTGGAGGCTGTGAGGGCACTTTTGCTTGTGAGTCCCCTTCACTGTGGAGGTTTCACCTCCTTGGGAAGGCCAGCAAAGCAGCTTGCTTCAAGGAGCATCTTATGGGTCACCAAGCAGAGGACTTGCCTAAGGAAAGACTAACACACAGTCACTGTTCCATTTTCAAAAATCTGAAAGATGAAAAAACGTTTTAATGGTACTTTGTATTCTCCGCTCTTAGTGGAGGAGGGAGGGGAGGAGAGCAGCCTCTGTACAACGGTGCTGCCTTCTTTCAAGTCACTCTCACAGAATCTAGATGAAGACTCAACCCTCGCCCTGGGAGAAACAAGATTCCCAACACATCTCCGCAGTGTCCGGGCACTCACTGAGCAGGCACGAGGTCTGTCCTGCCACGTGGGGCACAAGCTCCAGGCTGGGTGTCCCTGCAGGAAACACTCCCTGCATGAGAGCACCAACAGCTCTCCCCTCCTCTGAGCCCCACACCTCCTCTGAACTGTCAGATTCCCCGGGAGGAGGCACGAGCAGAGAGCACAGCGGCAGCCAAGCATTTGCAAACATTCCGTAAGGTGAGCGCGAGACCGGACTTGAGTACAAAAAGGCTTTTTCTGCACCACAGTATTCAGGCATCTATTTTGTGTCATATCCAGCCTTCACCAAAGAAACACCTTGAGGCGTTTCACGGCTATGTTGACATTTCAATTATGCTGCATTTAAATAGATTTTGTTCTGCTGAGTCCTATGTCTTGCTAAAATACTTCCCCTTCCAAAAACAGAGTTATAGAGTTATTTACTGAGGTAAATTCTGACAGGGAATGTACCAAGGAAGCAGCAAAGCAGAAAGTCACAGCATTTGCCTCGCCTTCTTAAGAATTCTCTCTGTCTCTCCATTTTTCATCTGCTCCATGACTGGAGGCTGTGCACAGAGAGCACTGCAAAGACAGAAGCAGAGCTCTGTAAGGAATCTTCAGAACGGATTTCGCATGAGAAATGGCAAAAGAAGGTTTATTTTCTCCTAGAACTGGCTGTAAAATGAGCTGGAGATCAGCCCACCTGCTGGAGTGGCCAAAAAGGGTCCAGGCCAACATCAGAAATCTGTGAACAGCCTGGGAATGAAAGGCTGTAAGTAACTCAGGGAGCCACTCAGCCAACCAAGTCCGCCAATACTTTTCCCTCAAATATTCTTGAAGCTTATAGGAAGCAATAGAAGCAGAGAACTGGCAGATAAAAATCGCCTCCATAATTTAGCAGCCTGTCTGTGATGACTGACTTCTCCACAAGCCACGGGAACGTCAAAGCCTCTGCTAGCAGAGTTTGCAGAGCTCCCTTAAACGGCTCGTGCGCAGCAAGCCCTCGGGAACCTGCGGGTTCCTGAAACACCGAACAGCTCCACACTCTTTGAAGAAAGAAGAAAAACCAAGAGTCAGTTAAGTTTTATCACTGTCTCCTCTTCCACCTGTTCCTGGCTCAGGAAAGTGACAGTTGGCTAATTCCAGACTATCTAGGTGTAAAGGTTTTTTCTGCTCGCACAGGCTGTGCCTCTCTGCTGCTTTAGCTGTTCTGCAAGTGACAAATGGTACAGAGCCTGAATATTTCCCTACATGTATATTTAAGATTTGTACTAACTGCTGTTTATCCAGAGAAAGTAATGGCTTTGAATCCTGATGAAAATTATAGCATGATACAGGCCAAGTTTTTACTGGATCTCGTTTTATGAGAAAGAATAAAACAAGTGTGTAGAGCTCTTCAGCAAGTTCTACTGCTCACTTTTTTCATATGCCTAGAAATATCTGAGGCAGTGTGAAGGTCATCTCTGGAGGATATATCCAACACCCACTGTTACCCTTACAATCCCATGCTGAAACATCACTGCCAAAAATAGCCTCCGAAAGGTGACACTTTTATAAAAGATGCCACAAGTTGCAACAAGAGCCTCAGGAGTATATAAGCCATCTTTAAATTACTACTACACATGTCTTTCATGCATTTTCCTTTTCCTATTTGATATTCCTTTTCCTATTTTACAGGAAGTTTTTAGGCTCGGAGCTTATTTTCGATACATGCAGTTATGCACGGGGTTTGCTTGAAAAACCTCATTGATATATGAATGTGAATATATCTACAGAACAGTGGGCTTGAGGCAAAAAAGGCATCTGGAAGCCAAAGAGCAAGTGACCACTTTGTACATTTACAAAGCAACGAAAGC
This sequence comes from Melanocharis versteri, assembly GCA_013397845.1. Taxonomy (NCBI): domain Eukaryota; kingdom Metazoa; phylum Chordata; class Aves; order Passeriformes; family Melanocharitidae; genus Melanocharis; species Melanocharis versteri. Next base: position 2,405,702 of record VZTG01006970.1, on the reverse strand, counting down.
AGTTATTGCAACAAAAAACCAACCAACCAACCAACCAAAACAAAAACCAAACAAAAGCCACAAAAAAACCAACCATAATTTAATAAAAGAACCATCATTTAATAAAAGAAGCAAAAAATACAACTATTCCCCACACAGCTTCATATGAACCAGGTAATGAACAGATGTTAGCACAGGTACTTGTGTGAAGATTTTCATCTGTGTGTTCACTTTTTCAAAGTATCAACACCATCGTATGATTTTTATTGCAGCATTTCCCAAAAACTGGCTTTCCACTACAATGACCATTCATTTCTGCTCTGACTTGTCCTTCTCAGCACAGCTGAGGCTCCAGACCTGATTCAAATCTTGAGGAATAATATCTGACTACCAGTAAAATCCTATGGAATATTTATATAGAAAATGCTTATTATTATTCAGGTGACACAAAAGCTGTTGTGGGACCTAGAAGTGATGCTAATTTTAGGTCGTATTTCCAACTGCAGCAAGCAGCTTCTTTTATTTTATATTTTATTTCACTTTCACTTGCTCTACTTGTCACTGCAGTAGGTGATTCAGGTACAGGATGCAGATGAGCTGCAGGATATTAGCTGCTGGTGTAAGAAATATTTCCACAGTTTTACTACAATGCTTCAGACTCATTTCGCATACACAACCATTACGATAAAATATGAGGAGAAAAAACAACCCCAAATGGTCAAATTAATAAAAAAGGAATTGTGTAAATTAAGTAGTATCAGCATGTCCCACCTCCTACCCTTTTTGCAAGGAGAGAAATACAATTTTTTAATAGCTTCTAGTACAACTAAAGAAAACTAACTTTTTTTTTTTTTTTTAAAGCTTGAAGAAAGTAGTCAAGAGTCAGAAATTCTAGTTTTCCTTCAACCACAATTTGCTGCATTAATCAAAGAAAACTATGATCCCACTAGAAGTCCCCCTCAATCAAAGTTCTTGTGGGGTTTTTTGAGCTAATGGAAACATTTATTAAATACAAACAGAGNGCTAATGGAAACATTTATTAAATACAGAGAACACCAAAACAAACAAACAAACAAAAAAACCCAACCCCCCCCCAACACATAACCTAGAAGGTTTTTTGTTCTACACTGATGTAAGTTTAGAACAGTTAACAGTGGCTACCTTAGGAGCAGAAAAAAATAATCACAGCCTATGACTCAAGTAGGATTCATATACATCCTCTTGATTGTGATGCTCACGATGAATAAAATTAAAGATGATCAGGTTCTTTGTTTCTGACATGGTTGGTTTGCAAACAAAATGCACTGATGGTTCCGAGGGGATGCAAGCACTGCAGTGACGAAGGCAAAGCATCCCACTGCCTGTGCAAGTGGATGTATCTTTATGCTCTGCTGTGGTATTAAAACCATGTCCATTCACCCTGAGGTCGGATTGCCACAGCTCATGTGCTTTACAGACCTGGGGGTGTGATGTGACTGGTTATCCTCTGTCCCAAAATGAACACAGCAGAAGTCTGCCACTTCCCCTTCATCAGGTTATGGAAAGGACACGTAAGGTTTGGCTCACGCAATATTTTACTGAAAAGGCACATAATCCTACAGTTCTTTCCTCTTGGCAGAGCAATTCTTGTATTTAATAAGCATAGCAAGTCTCGTGATAGCTACAAAGGCATGGAAATAGGTTGTAAAGAAACAGAATACATCTACACTACATTGCTACTACCACCTGTGACTGCACTATTCTGATCCACCCAGCTGTAAGGAAGGAGATCTTGGCTGACCTCTGGGATTCACCCTAAAATATTTCAACCAATTGCTAATCATCATAGTAATTTTGGCTCCTAGGAGTACGGATAAAATGAGCAGGAAAGCTGATTTCCTTGTGAGAAGGAGGTAGAGTATCAAGCAGAGATGTGCCACAATTCAGGCTTCACCTTTTAAAAGCAAACCCAGGTCTTTATTGCAATAGAAGTGAGAAAAAAACTGAGATTATACTTGGATGAAAGGACCGGTAACAAGACTCCCAATTAAAACTATACCAGCAAAATCCAGCAATGCGTCCGCCAGTAAGAAATCCAATTGTTCTGCAGCCCCCGGCTGCCTGCCAGGCTCAGCTATCAGAAAAATACAACTACATCCAAAACTATTTCCAAAAATTCGTATGGAGAACTTCTAAGGGACCCGTATTACTTTTCCTAACTTTTTACAATGTATCATGTTCTCTGAAGTGCCTTTATTAGTGCATTCGGGCTTTTAATAAATTGAGAGACCATCCAAGATCAGAGATTAACTTTCTTTCAAGCAGCACCTCCAAAAACCCTTCCAACATTCAGAAGTTCAAACCGAATGCTGACTATCACAGTGTGTTCTTCCTGACCTGAATATTTCAAATTCAGTTTTCTAATGAAAATCTCCCATCAAACACTTTTTTTTTTTTTTTTTATTGACAATGGTGCTCTCCTCGGAACAAAGAGAACGACACCTCGAGAATAAGAAATGTGTATCTGCAACCCCTCCATATTTTAATGGCAACAAAAGTTCTCTGACTTCATGCTTTCTCCATACAAAAAAAACCTACGGGGAAAGCTGTGCCATTAAAATCATAGGAGAATCAAGAGTGCACTAAGAGCCCATTATTGCTGCTAATGAGGCTGATACCGCTGCGGCGCGGTGCTCTTTGGCGGCTGCTGCTCCACAATTGAGGCAGCCTGGTGGACTCAGAGCCGATTGTCAAACACCCAGAAGGCAGCACAGGGAGGTCACGGGTCTGTGCAGCATCAGGCACATGGGGAAAGCCAGGAGAAGGAAGATGGTTTGGAAAATAGGGAGTATGCAAATACCTTGTCTTTATCTGAGCAGGATAAGGGTCTGACAGAGGAAAGCTCCGCTGTTAAACCCCAGGATCGCTCCTGTGCTCCAGCCAGGTCTCTCTCTATTCCAACCTCCCTCAGCCACTGCAGTGGAGCAGGAGGATGGTTTAAAGGAGCTTTCAGAGCAAAGTGTCACCACTTCCCATGAACACCCTGAGATACAGCACACACGCACATCCACATCCACCCAACCTGTGCAGCTCCCAGCTCGGCGCAGAACGGCGCAGTTTAAAATACGACAATCATAACTTCACATTTTCAGATGGCACCATTTGTTACAGGATGGGTGCCTGCTGCTGCGTGTTTTATCTTCTGCAGATGGAAGATTTATGGTCGCTCTTGAAAACCTTTCTGAGAAATTCAAGGAACTCGCTACCAACTTCCAGGGTAAAGCAGCTCCTGTAAATCCCAGCCTGGTGACATGAACACCGGTGCTGGTGAGGGGGAGCAGAGTTCTCACAAGCAGCTGGTGCCTGACTGTGCTCATAAACAGCACACACAAAGTAAATTAACCAACAGGGCAGAGCCACGTGGGAAAGGCTCCACCAAACTCAGTATTCCTGTCTTCACTGGAGGAGCAAGCAGGACAAGTATGGCTGTGCCAGGCAGGCCAATGAACTAATATAATGGGTTATTGGATCATACATACTACATAAATATTGCTATTTATACCCAAAGCATGACTCAAAACTGGAAAAATAGAATCCATAAACGTCTAAGTCCATATTAAAGATATTGATGTCTCCCATGATTCCAGAAATCACTTCACCTCTGGTTTTATTTTCCACAATTAATGGATGCGTATACATTGATAAGCAAGTATTTATTAGCTAAACTTAGAATTTAATTCCATATTTAAATGAATTACCTTCAGATTAAATTATTTTTATTCATTCTTTAAAGATACAGACAGCGAATATAAGAGGTGGGTATTGATAAAAACCTGTGGAAAAGCAACTGAAAACTGGGAAAAAACAACTAGTAGAACACCAAAAATGCCAAGTTAAGAGACCTGGCAAGATGACAATTACAGCTGAAAAATAAAAAAGTTAATGCATTTCCACAGTCTCCCATCTCTTGCAAGAATTACCGTATCCCTCGATACAATCTCTTTTTTTCTTCCTTTAATGAAATGCCATTCAAAAGCCCTTCAAGAAGAACAACTGGCAGCAGCTGCAATATTCTTTAGATTTTTAAAAAGAGATGAGATGACCCGATTGAAAAATGCTGGTCAGTAACAATAGCTTTGTCCCATCTTTCTTTTTCTCTTTTTTTTTCTTTTTTCCCCAAAGGAGAAAAGTGCTCCCTGACTGAGAAAAGAGTGGGCACAAAGCGTGTTCTCCTAATCACTCAGAGGTAACAGGTCCCAGCTGAGCTCTACCAGGCAACAAGCCTTCTATTTTCTTTCTAAGAAAGGGAGGTAGACCTCATTTAGAGAATTTAGAAGTTGGATGATTTTTTTATTCCCCCTTGTGAATAGAAATGGCTGCAAAATAGGCTGACTAATGCTGCAGCAGCTCTTCAGAGCCAGACTGGGTTTATTGAGCAGGAGAAGAAGAACTTGGTACCTCTTCTGCAGGAAACGAACGTGTGCAGTTACCTTTCTTTTTCTCTCAAATTGGTCAGTACTCCTAATTCTACAGTCAGTATTAATAAATCTGAATTTTGATCTGTTTAAAGTTGTTTCTAATGAATCATCAAAGTTTTTTAGAACAAATGAGAGATATAGTTCTATCCCTGTTTCAAACACTATAATCTGCAAGGAAAAAAAAAAACAAAAAAACCGAGAACAAACCAAACCAAACCAAACCAAACCAAACCAAAGCAACCAAACAACAACAACCAAAAGGATAATTTGGGCTTGTTTCCTTTGAACCTGACAAGGAACGACACAAAACACAGAGCCTGGGGTTAATTTGGATTCCATAATTTAATGACTGGAGCCCGTCAGCCAGAGAAGAAACGTGTTAATAAAATCAACTCAGGTGCAAGGGGGGATTAGGACTCCTTTCTCTGTGTGGGACTGTGGTGGCCAAAGGTTATCGTTCAGAATATTAAAACTAAAAGATGCTGATAAAACAGCTTAGCATGTTTAGCAGCTGCTGCACAAACACAATAATCGTTTCCACCCTGAGCACAGAATCGATAGAGAATTACTTCCAAATGCCTCCCAGGGTGTTCTCAATGTCACCAGGGAAGGTCTGGCTGGAATCCCAGAGTTGCCATCCCAGCACCTCTCTCACCAACACCTTTTTCTGACTCTGAAAACTGTTTGACATCCTGCTCTTCTTCAACTGCCCAGTTCCATCCTCTCCATCCCATAGTTTGAACACAAGGATTATTTAGTTCTTAGGCTGTTCCATCACAAAAAAGGAGACACAAATTTTGTCCAGGAGACTTTCAAAATAACTTAGCCAACCATCTTCCCCCCCATACACACACCTTCAAAATAATAAAGAAAATCTGTGGCCAGTTTCTACTCCTCTCGCCAGCTTTGCAATTCAGTTATTTCTTTCTTCCAAAATTTTGCTTTCCAGTAAATAATTTGAATTTTTTCTTAACTTTGTAAGCTTCAGTGCTTTGAAGTTACTAATAGAACTTCTAGGTCCTCTTGTGATTTTGCGTGAGTCTTTCATTTTTGAGTCTCTTTGGCTACAATATCTTCTTAGCTCTTAAAGAATTTCTTTTATGCATTTTTATGCACTTTTTTCAAACGAATATGCTGCACTTAACAAACCTACAACTCAGTGTTCTGTGCATCCCAAAGTGTAGCACCAAGAGCCAACAAGTCAAGCAAATAAGAACAGTAATTACAGAATTAATCTACTTTTCCTTTTCATTTGAAGTAAACTAAAGGAAAATTAATGTGGTAAAGAATTCCACAGAAGTGTTGCACGAGCAAATTCCACTTAAGTAAGTTAAAGAAATAAGAAAATGAGATATTAAAACAGAATGAGTAATGGAGTGGAAAACCACTGGGTATCTACAGAAAGAAAGGGAAATGGAGATGGTTATCGTACCTGGGAAGGGATAATGTGCCTATATCTAACACTTTGGTAGCAGAACTATTATAATCCATATTTCATCCTTGAGAAAAAATAAAATAAAACCTCCCACCCTCTCCATGCTATGCTGCAATATCTAACTGCCAACTCGAAACTGTTTGCAACAACTTATCCCTTAAGTAAAGGGGTTAAAAAAACAAAAAAAAAAAAACCCAAAAAACAAAACAAAACAAAAACAAATAAAAAACCAAACCAAACCAACCAACCAACCAAAAACAAACAAACAAACAAACAAAAAACAACAACAAAAAACAAATATATAATATCAGGTGGCACAATAAAACATTTCTTTTTCAAAAAGTTATAAACCTCTGGTAAAAATCTTTAAGACTACTCAATAACTTTAAGTAAGTCTCCTCATTTAACCATATATTTTAGCCTTTTATAGATTTTTGCTCTCCTACTTCTGAATCATGCTGCAAACAACGCACGTGCAGTAAAGAAAATCAAGAAAATATTAAACAGAGATCCAATGTGAAGAACAACAGCAGCTGCAGAAATAATGTAAGTTCTAATGTTTAAGTTTCAATATCCTTTTAAAGGTGAAGAATATGTTCACTTGTTGAACATCACTTATTGAACTCTAAGATCACATTATAGGAGCCACACAAGATAGTAATTATTCTTGGAGATACAACAGTGGTCCTGGAATGGGAATAGAGATAGGGAGAGACTGCTCAATCTGGGAAGATCTAGTACACAATTTGAGTTCTTGTGTGAAAACTTCTGTTTTGGTGACCCTTATTCCATGCAAAATTACTGTTAAAGCAACATTTATCGTTGGTATAACTCTGCTTTTCCACACCGCTGTAGGACTGAGTTTCTAAATCAGAGGTATAAAAAGTACAGTTTCTCAGCCAGAAGCTTCCCTCTCTAGGAACTGTGCAGGGTCCTGAGCTTTTACTGTCACAGAGACTTTGGTAGCTCTGCATGGTACAGGCTCACAAGTCAAGGCAGACTGCCTGGGTTTTCCAAAATAGCTGTAATTTCAATATTGCTTTAGGAGATTTAGATTTAGATTAGAGTGTGATTTTTTTTTCTCTAACAGAACACCCTGTCCTTCATGGCTGGAATGGAAAAATGAATTGACCATACAGCAGCAAGTGTCAGTGGGAATACTCCTAGAACCTTAAAAAATATGAAGCTGGACAAGCCTACGGAATGAGGTTGAGCTAGAGGTGGATTAGGACTAGAAGGAAAGGAGATTTAGGGGACAAAAAGGACAACTTGAATAGCCAGAAAAAAACGCAGCTGGCAGAGGAGGCAGTTTATACATAGATGTGCAATCAGAACCCTCTGGCGTGCTGATACCTGCCCAGTGCCTCCTGATAACACCAGCACATCATCAAGAATCCTCCCCAGCATCTCCATTCCTAGGATTTGGAGGTTTGGGACAGCAGCAGCGCTCTGTGTGACAGCTGTGATCCTCTGGGAGGGTGACAAAAGGCAGCCCTTGAGCAGGAGCAGACTGGCAGGGCCAGGGGCTGGTGCAGAGCTCGCCTGCAAAGCCACGGCAGCTGCATGGAGCAAATGACACCAAACCCAGCATTCCCGCAGTGCCTCTCCTCTGGATCTCCGTGGGGACTGCCACTCATCCCGAGCAGAACTCTTACAGCCCTCAATCCAAGCTGCTATTGCTTTTTTTTTTTTTTTTTTTCCCCTGGTATTTCAGGAATACCAAATGTCAAAACTTTTCCTGCCTCTAAGGATCTCAACCCTAACATGTTTTCTGTGCATTTCTTTGTTTCTCCATTTGGCTCATGGTGAAACTGGCTCTAGCCCAGACACATGCCCTGCCTTTCTAACAACTTCTTTAGTTTTCATTTATTTTATTGCAGAATAAGATTTCCTTAAATATGGACATTTAAAACATTTCACACTTGACGTGAAATCCTGGAAAAAATAAAAATATCTGTCCTACTCAAGAAGAGATGGGTGCTGAATCCCAGCTTTTACCAAGAAAAGCTGCTGCCTCTACAAGTTCCTCTTTGTCATTGGATTCCAATAAGCCTAAGTCACTAAATACTATTACAGATTACTTTTTTTTTTTTAATTTGCTATTTAATTTTGATAGCTTTATTGTACAGCTTTGTGTTTAATTGGTATCTAAGCTTAAAAAACACACAGAAATATTCTTTAAAACAACACTAAATACTTCCAAAGGTCAGACTTGATAGTCTTGGAGGTCTTTTCCAACCTTAGTGACTCTATGATTCTATACCACATCATGTTAGAAGTCCTTCTAGTATAAAATATTTTGCTTATATTTTTCCTTCTGGTAAAATATTTTCCCAGCTGGTGTCACTAGAATAATTATCTTCTATTAAGACAACTGTCCTTCTTTATGAGATGGTATTTTGGTTTCAATTTCAATAATTATGTAGCCTCATAGTTGAGGTCCTTGCAATAGGATCTTAGGTACTGTGGTGATTTGTGCAGAAGCCTCACCAGCGAAAAATACATTTTCCCATATGACAATATTATAACTCATTATCTACATTTCTCTAAATTTTGGTTTCTCTTTGGGCAGTGAACACTTTGAAAAAAAAAATAATTCTGTGGAGTAAATATTTTAAAATGTGTAATGTGCGCTACCCTGTGGCTACTCAACATAGATATAAGCTTATTATACAAATTATTATTTTTTTGCCAGTAACTCAGGGCAGAATTCCCTTTAACTGTAATTTATCCATTTCCTTGTTGATGCATGAATAACTCTATTTCTCTTATGCTGAAAATATAGTAGAGATGCACCTCTATTAAAAAAAGCAGCAGGTATTTTTTCTTGACGTTATTGAAAGTAGGTAGGGGGCAGGTTTAACATATAATCAGAATCCTCTTCTACAGACTTGGATTTTATAACAGACCCCGTTTGAAGTTGGTACTCTGTAATGAGGCATATTGGATCTACCAAAAATTGAAGTATGAAATGTTAATTAACAGAGGTGATGCTAAAGAAATATAAATATTCTAGCAGCATAATGATAAAGAAAATGACTTTCAGATAATTTTTGGATCATGCTTGCCAGTACCACATTAAATTGTGCTATACTTTAAAATTGCCCTTTTGCTTGCCTGGATGTCTGATAGCAGCTTAATTAGTAGCTTACATCCAGTGAGAAACCAGAATTTCTTATCCTTTTCTTACTTCAATTTTTTGAAATGTTGCTTGCATGAAAAGTTCCCTTCTAGTTTGGTGTTTGCAGCCTAGAAACTGAGAAAGTTTGGCCCAAGCTCCAAATGGTTGGGACTGAAGATGAATGAGGAAAACAGGAAGAAGCACAAGCAGAAGAAAAACTATCAGGAAAGGACACAAAGTGCACATTTTCCCTCTCCTTTCTTCCCATTCACACAAAAACCTGTTCTGACATTAAAAGAAATCATCACAACAAAGCAAAGGGTCCTCATTACTTCTGAAGAATGAGAACTGTCTAAATTTGGGACAAATGAGCAAATCTAAGGCATTTCAGTTTCATTTCAAGAGGACTAAGGACACTCTTTAGAAAGGTCTTCTATTATATTTGAGAAGATCCCCCAACTTCACTAAAAAATATCAAAATTTATATATCATCTTGTTTTTCCTTTGGTCCATAAGAACCAGTGAAAAGTGAAACCATTTCAATTCACTTTTCCAACCGCTGAAATTTATGCCAGTATTTTACAATCCAAGGGAATTTTTTAAATATACCATTAATGGCTATTTCATTTTTAAATGGAAATGGTGGAAGGCTCATCAAACTGATACTCCCGGGAGCAATCCTGAACTAAAACAGGGATGACCAGAAGATACAACGTATTTCATCTCTAATTTCTTAGACTAATTGATAAATATCTCTATGAGTTGATCATAGCAATTGTTGAGTGCTTTATAAATGAGTTCAGCAGCACCATGCCCATAACACGCAGGTAAAAAAACTCTCTCCCCTTAGATAAAAACCCAGAAATTAAGATTTATGCTTAATAGTAATTAGTGGTGAACTGCAGGATCCCACCCTGCTTGTTCAAAAATGGTCACTATCACTTTGAGTGAATAAATACTTACCTCTGTACTGGTTCCAGTAGATTACTGAATGAAAACAAAACAAAACAAAACAAAACAAAACAAAACCCAAAAAACCAAAACCACCAACAACAAAACAAACAAACAAAAAGCAAACCTGAATATTTGATAATTTTCAGTTTTTAATTGAATATTCATTTTGCATTCCATCCAACTCTTTGGCAGATATACTAAATCAAAATTCCTGCTGGAGTTCTACTGAGTGTGCTTAATTGATAACAGTGGCTAATTAAATTTACAACTTCTATGCATATTAAGTCTCCATTTTTATTTTGGCACTCTGAAATTCCATCAAGCTCCTATTAATAAAGCATGCAAACACGGGTATGTAGCCGTTTCTGTTGCTTAGTGTACATGTGGAGTTTCAAAGCACTGAACCCAGAGCTTATAATAAAATGGACACCTTTTGAACTCACTTGGAATATGAAAGACAACCTCAAAAAGCCAGACTTTCCTGAACCTGTAGCGATCAAAGCTGTGGTTTACTTAGGAAAGATAATTATTTGAAATTTTTTAGATCAAGATACATATTATCATATATTACAAGCCTTAGAGATATGTTTTAATGTTCAATATCCACCTTACAGTTTCCTTCCCCTACACAATTTACAAGAAAATATAATGCACAGTTTTCACTGGCAGTGAATGATGGATGCTCTCAGGATTGACCCAACTAAACTCAAAACACTTTGTGACTTTGTCCCCATGTGATTTTTAATCTTTGTATATCATGCGATTTAGAAAAATGTCTCAATCTGTGGATTTGTCCTTAGAATGCATTCACAGGTGGTTGAATTATTTTTTCTGTATTGATCTGAGGCTTCTTGTGCACAGAAGAACTCAAGGGAGGGGGCCACATCTGTATGGCTATAATTGTCACAATCACTCTCATTTTGCAGCTACAGCTCTGATTGCACAAGTTTCTACTGGATAAAAATAAAAGTTGTTTGTTTTGTTGTTTTTTTTTTCTTTCAAAAGCTCATGCCTATTTGATATCAGCATCATCTCACACCATCTTGAAGGAAAGAAAAATACCAAAGACCAGAAAGCACAATGAATTCTCGGGTTCAGAGAAGTAGCAGGACTCCCTCACACGGGTGCTGTACATTTGGCCACCCACCAGCACACTCCAAATCTGGGATTCTATTACTCACACAAGAAACTGAGATATTTGACAGAACTTGAGGAAAAAAGCAAAAGAAAGAGTTGTAGGGTGAGTGAGAGATTCAATTTTCCTTGGAATATTTTGCTCTTTGATTTATCTTCCTATTTCAAAAGATATTTTCTGTGTGTTAAAAAAAAAAAAAAAATTGTAAGTACTACAGCACCCCAAAGCAAAGCAATGTTTTCAAAACTGATTTAGACCATTTAATTCAATGAACTACTTTATCTGAAGTCAGAGAAGAGTGGCTTTGACAGCCAATAATAAAACTTGGATCTTTCTGAATGTTGTGTTAATAAGACTTGAATTTGATGGATTAATTTCGCTGACCTCACCATAAACCTTTTACATTATGGGGATGTCATAAACAGCACTCAGCAAATGTGCTCATTGGAGAGAAGAATGAATGTGGATACATTGGCTCTTATTGGCACATCATTGCTTTGCCAGATTTCACTTTTAGTTTTGAAGTCCTGATGCACTTCAGGTCACTGATAATAACCACCAGTCATTCCCAAAGGATTCCTCACAGTGTAACCCCAGTGAACTCATGCTGCTGTCTATTATCCACTCCAGATGTGTGCTGCTAAATAAGCTGAGATTTACAGCCTTTGGGAGTAGTTCATAAGTGGAAAATAAAAACAAAAATCTACGTATTTTTCCACATGATAAATTATATCAAATTTCAGGAAGACTTTCATTACTGCTAAGATTCTCAAAGAATATGGCAAAATATACAACTGTTTGTCAAAACAGCTGTTTCCTTTCTTGGAAAGGATGAGGCCCACCCTGTGTCAGCCCCTGAATTAGGCAGCAATAACAAGTTGTAGCAGAAATCCTTCTGAGGGCTGCTAAAATTCACTCCTTCACAAGTGAAACCAAGTGAGGACAAGGCAAATGGACAAGGAGGAGAAGGAGGAGGATGAGGAGGATTTTCCCTGTGTCTTAGAGTGAGCTGCTGCCAGCTCCTCTGGGACTTTCCACCAATCCTCCCTGACCTGAGGGATGACACCAGTGCAGAGCACGAGGTTTGACCTCACTCATCCAACTCCATCTGTCAGGTTGAGCAGTCTCAAGACTTAACACACAAAGTCTGATGAAGGCTGTGGATCCTGCAGCTCTGAAGAAGTGTAAGAAGACACTCAGTGTGGATCTCTTCCACGCCTGGCCTGGTAGAATTATTGATTGCATTACTAGGAGCCAACAGACAACAAACAACATGGCCACACTATGGCCATGGAGGAAAACGTCATGGTTATAGAGGAAAAACCATAAAATTTCTCAAAATGGATGAAAGAAGTTCATAAAATTAGGTGGAAAAAGGAGTTCCAGGTGCAACACTGTGGGAGATGCTTATCTTCCCAAAACAAAGGGCACACACTCACTGTCTCCCCACCAGCCCTTTTTCTAATATTTTTCCCAAACAATGACTCCTGGCTCCTGGCAGAGATTGGATCCTTGGCCAGATGGACCTTTGCAGAGAAGTTATTTCGGGGTCAGAATTAAAAGGAAAAGTTTCTCCCGTTGCCTTCTAATCCCCCTTACATTTACCTTTCTCGGTTACAGTACATAAAGCTATTGAATTAGCCAATAAAGGCCAAGTATTAAAGCTATTATTTCTGCTCTTCTGAAGTTACACTTGAGAATAGAAGGCTTGGAAAAAGTTCTGCTTGATCCTTAGGGGGAGAAAAGGCTTATTTATAAAAAAGTAACAGATGTAGCTAGATGAAAAGAAGCCAACCATACCACTTTAAAGGAAAAAAAGAAAAGAAAAGAAAAGAGAGAGTAATCCTTCACTCAGCAAAAAAAATGGATACTTGCAATATGTGAAGATGCTATTAAAATGCTCCTGAAATTTTCAACTTAAAAAATGCTTTTGTTCATAAGCAAATTGAATTTTTAGGGGAAAAAAAAAATTCCTAAAATCACTGAATCATATGGGCATGATTTTTTAGAAAACCATGAATGTAGAAGGCTTCCTCTAGTTCTATCAATAAATGTGTCTTTTCTTCTTCTAGTATAATTCTTATATTCATTAAATGAGCTTCAAACGTTTCAGCTTATACTTGAAAATTTTTATTCTGCACCAGATAATTTGCACTAGTAGGCCAAGGTAGTGCATGGAATTCCCTGCTGTGCCCTTACAATGCAAGAATTTAGGTGAATTCAAAAGGTGGGGAGGAGAACAGAATGACACAGGGGTGACAAATGGTCGCCCCTCCTGCTCTCTGGAAATTGGAAATACATTTGATTTGGAAATACATTTCTTTTTGCACGAGGCTCTACAACTACCATGGCACGGCAGCACATTCCCCAAGAAGAGCCTTGTGGCTTATAAACCTCCACATATGAGGTGATTTTAATTCCTTCATCTAAAAGCAATTCTCCCAGGTGGCTCCTAAAGACCAAGATAACTTAGAGAAGTGTGACAGAGAAGCAGGGAGGAAGCGCAATATTTTACTGATGATTTGAAAAAGTCATCAGCGACCTGCAATTTGTATTCTAACGAACATGAACTCTGTTGCTGCCATCCCTTAAAATAACTTATCAACCAGCCAAAATTATCCTAACTTTGGTCTCTTAAATTCTACCACACATCCACAGTAAAGAGAGCTCAATGGGCCTAATCTAACACTATTTTTGCTGACAATTTGATGAGCAATACTGAATTAATTCACAGCGGTATCACCACAGACTGTGCTGGAGGAAATTCATGGTGCTAAGGACTAAACTCGAATGACAATGATTACCATAGGTATGGGCTTAGTATTTACAAACTGCTTTTTGTATTTATCTCCTTACAGGAATATTTAGGCTTGTTCTTGGAAAGAGTGAATAAAAGCCAAAAAGGACATCAGCATAAATACATAAATAGCTGTGGGTTGCCATTAGGAGGAACATAATACCTATGTCACTTGATTTTTAATAAACAAAGCATGTGGTGTAGCAATGGAACAAAAAGAAGAAACTTGAACAGCAGGACCAAAAGGTTGAGAAAAAAGCCTCTTCAACTGATTATTCCAGGATGCTCAACTGCAGCAAATACTACCTATGCTGCATTCAGTGAAAGTAAAAACCCATTTCCCTACATTCAACACCAATATGCCTTTCAAAAGATGGGGTTTGACTTTTTTGTTTTTTTGTTTGTTTGTTTGTGTTTGTTTTCGGTTTTGTAATGAAACAGAAGAACATTTAGGACACTGAAATATGACAGTAATGCCACTGTAAGTCTCCAGTTTCCCCCTCAGTTTTGGTCCTGTGTGAGCACCAACGATAATCCTCTTCAAAAATAAAGAAACAACCAAAACCTTAGTTGAAGTCATTACCCCTCTGAGCCTTTTTGATCAGAAGGCTCCAAAGGATATTATTAGCACAAGCTTTACATGTTTTTGTACAACAATTACGCAGGATTTAATGTTTTTCTTTAGCATATTTACAATTTAGAATTGATCGGGGTGCTGGAGGTTATTTTCCTCTCACACAAACGACAAGTACAGTATCAACAGCTACACCCAAGGGAATAATACCTTCAGCAAGGAAGCCCAGGCCCATCCATTTTCTCTAAGAGCTGAATGGGAATGACTACTCAAAGTAATAGGTTTTAAAATGTTTTCTGAGATAAAGCAGCAGTACCCCAGTACTTTTTTTTTTTTTCTTTTTTTCATTGTGATTCTGTTAGGAAACAGGTAGGCAGCAATAATTCAGTATGTAATTCCATTTACACACAGATCTGACTGTAGACTTGAGACTCCTTTGTGTAATTCAGGGCTCTGGAATTGTCACATTCAGTGTATCTCGCTAAAGCCTTGTATTATAGATTGCAAATGCAGAACAGTTGTTAAGTTTCCCATCCCTGGGGAAAGTGCAGGCACTGCAGATTTAGAGTGCTCTGTCTGCAGGCGAGGGAGAGCCAGCCAGAAGCTCTGTGCATCAGCTTTTCTCCTGGCCAAGGAAAAAGTGACCTTGCTCCTGTCCTTCTTAGCAGGTCTGAAAGATACGGAAGGAACTGCATGAGAAGGAGGCAGCAGCAGAGGAGAGGAAATGGATATCTCACCCCTCGGGGCTGCAGCACAAACAAGACTGTAAATATATGCGTGTCTACCTTTCTCTATGCTTTTTTCCCCTGTATTTTTCCACATTCACCTTCTCACTCCTGCCTTTCCTCCCAGGCAGGCTGTTCCTGTCTATCACCCTGCCACGGGACCAGGTGGCACTGACACATAGGAGAAAGCAGCAGCACCGATAAAGGATGCAGGAGCCACACGGATAATTACGTGTGGTGCTGGAAGGAGGAGCAGCACAACAACTGGCACCCAGCTCCTCTGTGCCCGTCAGCAGGTGCAGCAAAATCCATGGAACTAAACAGCACCCTGGGAATACAGGGGCTGGCTTAAAACTAATCTGTCAGTGGGCAGAAAGGCTGGGGAGACTTCAATCTGCCTCTCCGCTCTGGTTGTGCTGCTCAGCCGGGCACACTCACGTGGGACTGAGCTGATGCATATTCATACACACACAGAAGTGCCCAGAGGTGTGTTACGAGGTTATGTGATATATCTTGCACTGATCTCTGCTGGATGTAAAGTCAGCCTTGCCTGCATCCACGTGTTCAGGTCAAGCTCCTGTCCCCGAGTCCTGCAGAGATGCTCCTGTCCTCTCTAATAACACAGCTCGCAGAGTAAATGTTGTGTGTCCCATGAGCTCCAAAATCGCAAGGCATATAGAAAAATATGCAAGGGAAATGCTGGGATTTGACATGATAATCTTTTCATGGCAAAGCCATTGGACATTCATTTTTGTTCATGTATAATTCAGAGTGGGAATTCAACCTGAAAGGGACACATTGTGTGTGCAGTTAGGCACTCACAGTAATGAAGAATTTAGGAATAACATTAAAAACTAGAAGATTATTGCTCTTCAGAACACAGCTACACTTTTCAAGTGTGTTTTTCCACTTGAACAGACAGTTTACAGCTCTTGAAGCTGTTGGACTATTTCAACCAAACCAAAGGCTGGGACTTTTAAAGATATTATATTCCGACAAGATTTGTGCAAATCAAGAGCTTGGCATGTGAGAAACTTATTTCCTACCTCCATTACCAGGGAAGCTGCGAAAAACCTCTCTCCCTGGTTTGCCCCAGTGAGTTTGGCAATCACCTCACAACCTCTGCCGTGCCAATGAACCCTGGGGCAGCACCCTCGGGATACCCTACACAGGGCTGCCCACTGGGGTGAAGGCTGGGGGACAGGGAAGGGTTTGGGGAGCACTGCAGGGAGCAGGCAGGGAGCTGGAGGGCAGGATGAGGAAAGGCAGACTGCGGGGGGAAGGATGGCAGCAGAGTCAGGCCTGCACAAGGAATGTCTCAGCTTAGGAGGGGGAAAGGGACACTCATAGATTTACAGCAACCTGGCTTTTCTACGGGATAGATGAAGATGAGAGATACTATTCAATTTTTTAATATAATTTAGGATTATGAAATAACTCTTTTTTTCTCTTGGTTTTGGTGATTGAGGATGTTTTCACTTTATGATTCACTATTTCTTTGGTCTTTGCACTGTTTCCAGGAGTTGAATCCTTCTTTTCACCCTTTCCAGAAGGCTGCTGCATTCTTGCCTTTGAGAACGGCCACATCTCTTCTTACTGATTCCTGCCTTTAATCCCTCCAATCCTCCTGCAATGCCTTGATTCACATGTTACATTCCTCTCTCTGGTTTTCAGAGCTCTAGCCCCACATTCTCCTTCAATTTCTATCCCAGGTGTTTTCCTATCTTGTGCAAAGACCAGGCATGTAATTTCCTTGCCTCTTCCACTCTGTCTTGTTCCTATTTCTGTCCTCTGCTCTGTAGCATGAAAGGCACGGTGCCCCTGCTCTCTCTGTGTAACAGCAGTTCACAGGCACCTCCAGGACTTTCCCTGCCATCAAACTTCTGGAACGGCCTGCAGCCGTTTTTCAGCTGATTTTACAAACGTCTTGAGGGGTTAAAGTGAATACAATTCCCCTCAGCCTGAATGGCTTAGAATCAGATATTTCTCCTCTACACCAAAAGGCAAATGCGTATTTGATGCCTCTGACGGCTGCCTTTGTTCAGGGATCTGTATGTCTGCTGCTAGACTGTTGTGGCATGATAAAAAACCCAAGAAGCAGTAAAAATATTACCCGTATTTCAGCTGACAGCACATATATCTCAGCATTAACCATGAGCACATAAAGAATATCAGCTTGTTTTATGAACAGGCTCGGCTGCAATTGTAGTAATAGACCCGGTGCTATTAAGGAGTGACAGTTTGTTGTGTTTGCATTACAACTGTCAGGTTCCAGGCTTGTTCAGACCTCACTCGGCTGCCTCTGGAACGACGAGCATGAGAAGCGGAGCGGAAAGATTAACTGCAAATCAAACTGGAGGAGCTACACAGGTGAGGCAAAGTTTGTAGAAGGGTAATGGCTCTGTGCTTCTCGGGAAGAGACAAGCTGTGAAGGGGAAAGTCTTGTTTCCCAGCCCCAGATGGGATCAGGAATGTCAGAGATTTAACACACAAGCTATTAACTTGCACATATTCCAGCAGGATGTCGGGAAGCTCAATTAATACTTGCAAAATGTTTGAAAATGAAATGCTAAGAATTAACCTTGCTATCATGAAAATCAGTGACAATTATGGCAAAATCCTGTTTCTCAGCTGTTGATAATTTCTCCCATAGATTCTCTTTTATAAAAGA
The DNA here is from genome assembly GCA_013397845.1 of Melanocharis versteri. Taxonomy (NCBI): domain Eukaryota; kingdom Metazoa; phylum Chordata; class Aves; order Passeriformes; family Melanocharitidae; genus Melanocharis; species Melanocharis versteri. The sequence continues at coordinate 2,387,854 of VZTG01006970.1, read as the reverse complement.
GTTATAATCATGTCTTGCTTGTGATAGTCTATTATCCAGCTACCAGCTCCCTTTTAACAAAATCTTCTTAGTAAATGGTTCTGGTTTTCCCTATCTAAAATTGTTAATTCTTATCCATCTCTTATGTTGTATTGCACAAATACAAACCCCAATTAAAAGAAAAAAGTAATTGTGTTGACAGATTATTATCGGTATTTTTCAAAGAAAAAAAAATCCTTAGAAATGACTACAAAGTGCAAGTATTGTTTACAATTAAAATGCAAATTCTAGGCCTTTAAGCTAAAACTCAGAACATAAATCTGTACAACATAAGCTGGTCAAAACGATATTACATTTCATTTACCACTTTACATAAACAGAAAATCAGGAATCTGGTAGTCTTTCTCTCTCAGATGTGTGGAGCTTTCTGCTGAGATCTGACACCCATCAGGAGCCCCACAAAAATTCATTGTACTGCTAGGAATGATTTATAGTGCGCTGTGAACATTGTTGTTTCGTGTGGTGAGGTCTTGTTAGAATGCTGATGTATTTAAAAAAAAAAGGTCTCATCACCTCCTAAACTCTCTGTGATAATGTATAAAACCTGTCTTGGTGGCCATCCAGCCTCAGCACTGCCAGCTGTAAGAACCAGCAGCTTTCCTCTCCGAGGAGCTTTTCAAAATGCAGCCCTCCCCTCAGAGCTGACAGCTGCTGATCAATCCTGGGCATCCAAAACCACACTAAGGAAAGACTTCTTATACTTCTAACACCAAGCAGAATAATCTCTTTGCAACTTAAAAAGTGTGCTTCTTGTTAGTCCAGTTCTTGTTTAAACATTTCTTCCTTTACAATTGCCAGTGTTCTGGGCCCTTAAGCAATGAAGAATACACAGTTTTGGTGTTGTGACTCTGCAGTGGTTTCCAACTTGATAATTAATGTTTTAATTAACTCCCAGAGCCTTAAATGTAGGGGATATTTCTTATTACGGCAGCTAAAACTACATAATGTAGCATTTTGGCCAACTTGTATGTCCATGATGGTTTAAACACCATATAGTAAGAAGGAGTAACAGAGTAACAAATTATAACAAAATATTTCAGATATACTGATGGCAGTGCCCAACCAAATTTCCCTTCCCCAATTACACGCATCTCTGATATTTCATAAACAACTACAAACCAACATAACTCTCCCTCTGATGCACACAGGACAGTTACAGATGTCAGCCTCACTGCATAGCAGATATCAGAATGCAGATCAGCAGAAACCTGCTGAGCTGAAGCAAGAAAAGAGCTTTATTCCCAAGGGAGATGTTATGTAGATGCTGAGTGGAGGCCTGGATCTGTGTCTAACTGATGCACAGGCTTCCATCCAGCCGTGGAAAGTGTCTGAAAAAGCCTACAGCAAAGAGAGAAACAGGAAAGCAGTCAAGGTTCTGCTCGCTTCCATTAGTATGTTAATCACAGAATGGGATAAGAAGCTTTTTTGTTTTATTTGAGTTTAGCAATAAGACAGCTCCAGCCTACGAATGGGCCTATATTTAGCAAAATTGCAAACAAAGTTGGCCATCAAGTAGGTGAGAGAGATCCTGCCACGCACCCAACGAGGCAGAGAGGTTTCCTCCTGAAGAAGATCACGACAGGGCCTGTGGGTCTGCCTGCCCTGCAGGGAAGAGCTGCTGCAGGGACAGGCACCATGATCGCCCGTGCCTGCAGCGGCCAGCCGATCAAAGGAATGGCTAATTGATGGAGAAGGCCTTTGCCTAATTATGATTAGGTTGCTCAGATCTTACGCATTTTTAGTTTAATAAGCTTCTGCCTTGACAGATGGACAGTAGCCTGGTGTCTCTGGAAGCTCAAAGGGTTGAACTTCTAATGGGGGTTATAGGAGAGAGGAAATAATGTTCCCATCTGCAGCATGAAGCATCCGGGATCTGATACAGAGCAGGGTCAAGAACAGTTTTTCATACGCATGAACTATTATTGCATGAACTATTGAGCAATATTTCCAAAAATCCCATAATTTGATGAAAATGAGTTTGACTCTACTATTAAAGTAGCTGATGGAAATGCCTTAGTGCCAAAGCAAAGGAGGGAATAAAGATGTCAAAATGGGATTGGACAGAAGAAAGAAGAAAGAGGTTATAGGCAGTGGATCTCGCAGCCACAGGGTAAAATCACTCCTAGCTGAATATTTTTACTACTGCTTTAAAAACTGGTATCTTACACACTGACTATTAAAACTGCTCAGTCATAAAAAATAATAATAAAAAAAAAATTAAAAAATCAGAGTAAGGTAAAGTTTTACAGAAATAAAAAGAAGTTCTGAATAAGAGGGATCTTCCATTGAATTTTCTCTAGATTGGTAAGAATGGAACAGAATGGAGTGATATTTTTTTCTGCACTGGTTGGTAGAATGAAAGGATTTGTCTTGAACATAGAGGAAAAAAGTGGACCTTTCACTGAGTTTACCAGATGAGAAAGAGCTATGTGGCAACCATTCTCCTTTCTTGCTGAAGACCACCTCATCCAGGCACCTTCAGTCTACCAGAGCTCCTCTGAAAGGCCTTGGCAGCACACCCACAAAATTCACCAGAGCCCCCTTTGCCCTTCCAGTTGCTTTCAGTGGAAGTTTCGGCTCCTGCCGTGCAGGATTTGACCATTCTGACATGAAATACTTGGGGAAGTTACCATACATTCCTCCCTAAGAGCACCCAAAGCCTCAATTTCCTAAAAAATAGATGCTACAGTAAATAATGCAGTAACAGACACCATTAGGAGGAGATGCTATGAAACAGGAAGTTGCATTGGGATTTCAATCCGTAAGTATCCAGATTTTAACTGAACATGTTAACAAACTCCCAGGTATAACTCATTTTCCTAGCCAGGTGCATAGTCAGCCAAATGACACAAAGCTGAAGGAACTGTTGTCATTTTCATGTTCAACAAACATGTAAGAAACAGACCCTGTTCTAGGAGCAGCTACAGAAGGAACATCATCATTTGCTCTCTATCCTTACCTTCAATAAAAAACTATTTGTATAAAGGAAAAAAAACTTAATGGTGCTCCATGCATACATATCCAATTATTTTATTCTCTGATGAGTGTTTTTTATGTCTTTGTTAGAAGAAATGTGTGAGGTGAACTGTGATCTTTCTCAGATGCAGCAGGTATGATTGCTGTGTTTCTACAAGGTGTAGCCAATACAGCTTTTATTTAAGGCCACAGCAAACTAAATAATCTTATTATTGTCAGTCAACTACAATCTTTTATTTACTTGGATTTGACACTAATTATAGTAGAGCTTTCATAGTAAGAGATGTCTCCTGATACATTTATCAAGAACAAAATAACAAATACTGTAATAAGAGAGTGACTTTGGGTCAAACTGTATTAATTTACGTTGATAGTATAAAGGAAAAAAAACTTAATGGTGCTCCATGATAATGAACAAAAAAAAAAACCAAAAAAACAAAAAAACAAAACAAAAAAAACCCACGGGTTTTCTGCTTTATATTTTGATGTTGTGCTTCCTGAATGAAGATGTACATGTCAGTCTTTTATGTGCCAGTTACATTTTTTTAACACAATACTAACCATTCCCACCTCAAAAAATCCTGACCAAAACCACTTCCATGAAACAATAAGGAAATCAAAGTCCTCATTGTTTGCTGTCAGTGCTTTGAAATGTCTTTCGAGAATGGAAATTTTAAGCACAGCTTTTCGATGTGTAACAAAAATAGCTTCTGCAATTGTACGCAGCACTCGGATTTTTAGCTGAGTGTGCTCACAGCAATCTGGCGTGGCTCAACCCCTGCCAGAGTTCTCCTCACCAGATGTTCACCAGGTGTGCTGAGATCCAGCTTTTGGGGCAGATGCCTTCCAGAGTGAAGAATCTGAATCTTGACAGTGGCATAAGAGGTCTTTTAATTTCTTACATCTGGCAGCTCCCAACGCAAACATCAAAACCTCTGAAGTGACATTCGAAAGCACCATTGAAATGCTATGGGTGTTTAGACTAGAGAATTTGAGCTAGCACATGCTGTTTGCACTAAAATCTAAATAATCATGTTACAAATACAGAGATTTTATCATTATTGCTATCAGTACTTTCAAAGTTTGCTGCAGACAGCTGTAGTGGGGGTAAAGGAGATCTGCTGCTCCTGTTGACTCCACTTTTGATGCAGCTCAAAGGGCAGGGGGCCACTACCCCCTGTTCCAAAACAAGGACTTTTTGAGAGGTGGCTGAGTCTGCTCCAGCTCTGAGGAGCACTTCCAGCAGTGCAGGGGACAGCTGATGGCAGGCAGGCAGCAGCCACCAGGCAGCAGATGGCCAGGTCGGCGGGGAGGTCACCCCAGGCCATCAGCAGACAGCCAGGACATGGAGAGCAGCACTGTGTGATCAGCAAAAGCACCAAACTGCAGGAAGGCTTTGTCTCTCTGTTCACCACAAGCCATTTATCACACCTGTTGGGTTTTATGAATGTCTCTTTTCTAAGATGTTTTGAGGGCATGGCCAGCCCTTCCTCCTCACTTCAGTCTGTGGGATTAAACTGACAAAGCAAAACCCAAACACTGCACAGGTCAGCAGGGCCTTTCTGGAAATATATATCTTATTTTAATCCCTGTCTGAAATGAAGATGTGGTTGTTGTACAAACATGAAATTGTAAAGTATTGCTAAAGACTTTGGAATCACAGTGGCTGCAGCAACCATTGAATCTCCAGCTGTAAAAGCTGAAGACAAGGAAAGCAATGAAAAAAGGTAAAGGAAACACACAGGAAACATTCCCCTATTGACTGTCACTTGTGAGGCATATAGTTCAAAGTATGATAGACATGAGGCCTCTGAAGTTTAGGTTTTTAAAATTCATTAAAACAGCACTATTTTGTTACAATGAAAATCATACTAATGCAATAGAAAAGCAAAGTTATCTGAGGCACTTCAAATCCTAGCTGTTGGTTGGGTTGGGTGTTTCCCCTATAGCATAGCACGCAGATATCTGGTACTGGCTCAAAGCACAGGGACATAAGGAGAAGGATGCCCCTAAATAAACGGAATTCTTATGCATGACTTTGGACTTGAGCTCCCATCTCATGTCACATCTGATTTTTCTGTAGAAATGCACTTTCGCATTCCCTGTTCCAAAGAATATTTAATCTAGTTTTGTTTCAGTTTTCTTTCTTGGTGATACTTTGGAAAACTGGAGTTTTCCATCCACCACATCAGTGGCATTTGGTCTGTTTGGGGAGCAGCAGTAAGTCAGACAGTAAGTGTCTAATTTGCATTTCTACAAAAACAGAGAAAGAGAAGGAAACCTCCACCAATTTAGTGCCTCCTTCTGCTCCCAACCTTCTTTTCCTCTCCTGCTGCCCTTCCAGACCTTTCCCAGCACCACTGGAATCAGCCCATCTGCATACACACCTTTGACAGACATACTCAGAGGCTCTCCTAATTTGATTTTTATCAACTCAACATGAAAAAATGCAAATCCTCACCAAATCTCATTAGGGACCAACCAATTACACTCACTTGAACTCGTAAGCAGAGATGGATAAATAATTAACAATTTACTAGACGATTTAAGATCTAATTTTTACTCATAACAAGATTGCTGGGGTTTTTTTCAAATATTTTTTATTATTGCCTTTGGAAACACCCTGTGAACTATTTCTGTAAATAATTCTTGGTGTGTAGTTCCTAGTTGCATTCAAGTTTCTCTGGGGAGATTTGTTACTCAGCACTTACAGGCTGAGATAATTGTCTGAAACCACAGATCCCATATTATGTTTCTATCATGTATTTGGATGGCTGCAGTAACTATAATTATCTCCTGACGTGAATATAAATCGGTGCATCTGAAGCAATTCTTCACTATTATTTCAAAAACTGAGTTTCTATAGCATTGTTGTCACTAAAAACTCAGGATGGTCTTTCGAGCACACCCATGTTCACGTGAACCACTGAAATGATGAGTGTGAGAGTGGTTTGCAAGCGTTCTGCAATGTCATTGGAGAGCAAGATATGAAACAGATCCATCACTGCATTCGCTGAGGGTTCTTCTATTCTGGTACTCTTCCAGCCTCAGGGGCAGGAGAGTCAAACACCAGGCTCAGATCTGGAGTCTGAGTGAAAGAAAAAAGGGGGAAATCTCAATAGGCAAGAAACCAGAGCTGGGATCGGTAGGGAGGAACAAGGAGCTGTGTTAAGAACAGAAAAAGATATGGAACTGACAGGGGATGAAAGCAAGCATCCTCTGATAACAATGTATGGAATATTTAATGGCTAGTTCCAGGACCTAAACAGCTCTCTCTATGAATAAAACATGCCCCTCTCTGTTGCAGACATTATTCTTCCTGGTTTTCATATTTTTCACAAGTCTTTAGTCTGTCCAGAAACCACGGAAAACAAGAGGGAAATAAAGACATGGTTATTCAGGCGTATATAGGTTAGAAAAAATGCATATATGTATAAATTCAGAGAGCTCTCAACTTGTAAAGCATGAACTATCAATGAATGGATTTAACCCATACTTAATTAGCTCTATTTTTAATTATTAAATCATCACAACTATAGCAGTATGAAAAAATAGCTGCCTGGAAACCATCCATTTATCCAAACTGTGTAATTACAAATTCCACAACATTGAACTCATCCTAAAACTACTAAAATATATATATATTTATCTCCTAACAGAACACGGTACAAATATTTCTAGATAACTGAAACTGTGCAAACCTATTCACTTATCAAAAGAATTAGGAAGATATTCATGTACACAGCTCCTGCTAAAGAAATGTGGAGGCGCACATTTTTTTCATGGGGAAAAATATCAAGAAATAAACAGACATACTAACACATCAAAGAAAAAATCAGTGAAATCCTTCTGGAGAATAAACAGTGCTAGGAAAGCAAACCTCAGCAAAATTTTTGTTTGTTTGTTTTTAAGACAAGGATTTTTTCTCCCCCTATAGCTAAAATTAGAAGGGGAAAAAAAATCTGTTGTAAATATACATCAAGAATTAATTTAATTCCAACACTCCAAAATAACCATCTCTTGTTTTGAATCTTTTTCTAATTTCTTTGAAGAATTCCTTGTCTGCAGCCTATTTATAGTGGAGTTAAATGCCCAGTAATGCAAAAGTGAACGGCTTTGGTTATAAGATTTCTGTGTTCTGGTCCTTCAGTGCACAATAGGTCTTAGAATTGGCTGTGAATTCATTAAAAATGCTGGTAAGAAGCTGGAAAGCTCCTTTGTGGAACCAGGTAGCTAAAAAAAAAAAAAAAAAATGAAGACTTCCTTAAAACTCTGGTAGCTGCCACTGTTCAGGCCTGGACAGGACATTTGGGAACAGGAGCTTCACTGAGTATTATTTTGGGAACATTCGTCTATTATTGAGAAAGAAGTAGAAAGACTGGTGAAGAAGAGACATGAAAAAAAAAAAAAAAAAAAGCTGCAAATAAGCCTGGGGCACAGCCAAGGAGGTTCTGGAAGCTCTGCCCTTAAAAACAGAAAAAAAAACGAAACAAAGCTAAGCAGGAAAGCTGCTGGGCTGAATGCCGGAGAGCTGGGGACATCATCCGTGTTGCAATCCCTGGCTGAGGGAAAAGAGCTTGGGATGTTCTCTGGGACTAAATAGGATTGGGTAAAAACAAAATACAAACTAACAAAAAAAACTCAACAGGCCCAACACACACACACACTCCCCCCTACCAAAAAAGCACTTACAGCATCATTTTTAAAATTCCTACTGGAAAAAACAAAGAAACAAACAAACAACAAACAAACAAAAAACATCTCAAGGATCCTGAATCCAGTTAACAGCTTCAAAGAAAAAGGTGCAATGCAAACGTTGCAATGGAATTCAGTTTCCAAGGGAAGTAGCTAGGAACTGGTCCTCCTGATGATCCATGATGGAACAAACAGTGCAGGTACTTTCACAGCTCACAGATGTCTCAGAAAAATGAAAAAAAATATGATTTAAAACAAAGGCTGGACACATAAAAATGAATTAAAGCTGTGTCTGAAAGGTTTCTAGAAAACAGCAGAGGGATGTCTTGCTTTTGGAGATCAAACATCTGTTAAAGTAACAACCAGACTGTCTAGACACATTATGAAGTCCATTTGTCTCGCAATGGTAGGACAAATCAGGACAAAGTGACTAGTAATGCAATTACTAGTGACAAAAATATTTTTCATTGTAAAAAGGTAGAGAAGTTAAAGGATACTCTTAATGGAAAAGAACTGCAGCAAGGACTTCAGCACCTGGGAGAGGGCTGAAAACACCGCGGAGGGACTATTTGGTGATACATGGAATATTGACAGAAAAAAAAATACAGCCCAACTCTAGTTCTAGCAGCCAACCAAAAGTGCCAAGAACTTAAAACTTCTATCAGTAATGTCATTCATTTATGCCAGTTTAGAGCCTGGTCTTTTTACAAAGTTTCATTCCAGTCATTTGCGAAGGACAGGTAAGGAAGGCGCAGTTGAAAGCAAACCAGAGATATAAAGAAGAAACTCTCTCCAGGCTGATGGAGAACCTTGGGAAAGTTGCCTCTTTGGCATACCAGATGAATTACTCCTGGGATAAACCAGAAATGACCCGGTTTATAGCTCCTGTGAAATCTGTCATGGAACTTGCAGTGATAACCAGGAGAGGCAGAATCTAGCAGGGCAGGGAAAGAAAGCTGTTTGCAATAGTCCCCAATACATCCTGATGTCCAAGATGTCCGTGGGATAGAGGGTTCTCATCTGCTCCATGACATTCCTGAACAAATATCATCAGTTCGTAAAATAAGAAAAACAAAAAGTAGTGAAAAAGCAGAGGAAAGTAGCTGGGGGAGATGTATGTAGTCCCATATTGGCACAGTCACAAAATCTATCAGGGCTGTGTCCTCTTTCTGAAAATTGCCAGGAGCAAATGCTTAGGAAAATATACAACCAGCAAGACGTGTGCAGAGTCATCTTTCCTCTGGTTTATCTTCCCTGGAACTGACAGCCAGAGGCCAGGGAATGTCTCCAACTCATGGCTGTGCCAGGTGTACTCGCTACTGATCAATGGTACTACCTGGAATGTGACTAATCCCTTCCTTAATATTATTTTTTTTTTCTTATTTTCTTTTTCTTTTCTTTTCTTTTCTTTTTTAATTCTAAGGACAATTTAGCTATGTCCTGAGGGCAGAAAAAAAAATGAAGGGAATAGCCACAAAACCCAATGCACCACAACTCTCAACAAGCCCAGTTACCCTGCAAATCCAGCACCAAACATAAAACAAACATGAGCTGAAAGTCACTTTCCTGTCGTGAGAACAAGAGGCAGCACAACCCAGAGGCAGGCACAGTCTGTAAGTGCTGTTTACCTCTGCACCTCTGTTTTCTTTGCTTACTGCAAAGTAATAATAACGTTAGTAATGCAATTATGTACGGGAATGGTAGATATTTGCTGAAACATAATAGTTATCAGATCCGACATGCTGAGACAGCCCAGGGGAGTATTAGCTGCTAAAGTTCCTGTGGATCTGGAGGAGAAATGTTGTACCTACCTATCACTGCCTGCTGAACTTTAACTGGCAGAAAATGGTACAAAGGAAAATACTGGAGCAACATGAAGTAGAAGCCTTCTGAGACAGAAGAGACTGCAAGAAGGTGGCATTTCTCTTCAAATGAGCAATGCTACCTTTCCAGTCTCGGACAGCCTTTGTGCTCTACAAAAAACAAAACTCAACTGGTCCAGCTAAAAACTGAAACTGGAAAAAAAATACAGAAATATTTCTGTGACACTCTAGTTGAGTGTCTAGTAAAGACAGAAGAAATTTCCCAGGCTGTGCGCTCATTTAACAAAGGTGCGAGTGAGCCTTGGGCTTTAGAAGGTTTCATCCAGTTCCAAGAAAAAACCAAACCAAACCAAACCAAACCAAACCAAACTAAAAACCCCCAAACTTCACTCAATATACACTCCAAAAGACCAGGCATCGAATGTTGATCTTAGTAATTTGATGTATCTGATACGTTTTACCTGTAATTACTGATGTACAAAGGTGTCTTATTTTGATTTGGTATCTGAGTGATTCATTTCTGTATGTGCCACTCAGTATCAATGCTGCCTGTATTTCTAACTTGCATAATTTCTTACACTTGTTTTATTCCCTGATCAACAATTCAAATAACCTTTGTGGGTTATCCAGTAACTTGTTTATATCAGCATTCCCACAGTTCGATCCACTTAGGTCAGGCAGGAAAAACTTCTAATTAACTACGTTCCTCGAGCATCTAAATTGCTCCGCTCGAATTTCTGCAAAGTTAAAAACCTCAATAGGGTCAACAGGCTTTTAAAGGATTCTTCAGTCACGAACGCCCTGGATGCAATAGCGAGTTCAATTGTCTATCCCTCACCACATTAAAGGACAGTATTGGCAACTGGAAGTGGATCCGAAGGAGAGGGAGCGATTGCTTGCAGAGCAAGCCAAGGCTTTGTAATTTAAAGTCATGGCTTTTGAACCTGGCCACACTTAGCAGGCGAATGGTGGTGACAGTGCGTGACCTGCCTCATCACTTTGTTTGTTATATTAGCCCATAGATTACTCTTCTATTGCATGCTAAAACCTAAATGTCTGAAAGATGGGTGAATAATCTGGCAAAAGCCTAAGCTACACTGAGCTGAAGCTGTGAGGGAGAATTCCCTCTCAACAAATGAAAACACAGACGCTGTAGAACTGCCTGTGGCCAGACACCAGCTGCACAAGGGTGAATCTGCTCTTAAAAACAACAAAAAGTTGCTAATTTATTGCTCTCTTGGTTCAGATAAAATATTTACTATGTACACTGAAAATAACTGTATTTTAGAGTTTGCAAAGTTTCGGCATTATGACAAAATCTGCCATGAAAATATATAAGGCTGTTTTCAAAACCAGAACTCCCAGTGGAGTGCAGCACAGCAGTAGTGTAAATTTTTGAAACGCCACAGTTAAGACAGATTCTCTAGATGTTCCTAAGTGAAAGATGAAGTCAACTGAATTCTTTTAGCTGAGATCAGATTGTCTTCTCCTAAATCTCATCAAATTTGAAGATCTGTTGTAGACTTGCACTGAGAAGTGATGATGCTGTGTCACCTGGTTGGTGGCACAACAAGTAAATTAGTTAGTTTAACTATTTTCATGAGTTATTCAGCCAGGTGATGAATTCCCAACCTTTTCTTCCAAAACTGCCATATTTGATAATTTTAAGGAACACACAGCAATGGCTGAATGCACTGAAATTCCCAGCACTGCTAGAAGTGTGAGCAGTAAACCTGCCAAATCCAGCCAGGGTGAAAAGGGTCAATTAGGAAAGGCTGGACTCTTAAAATAAAACAGGTAAAGGTGTTGTGTATTTGAAATGCAAATACAAGGAGAAATGAAAAATTAATAAAAAATAGTGCAGATGAAAATTTCTTACTGGTAAACACAGGGGTTTTTTTGTTTGTTTGGGGCTTTTTGGTTTGTTTTTGGTTTTTTGTTTGTTTTTTTGGGGGGGTTTTGGGGGTTTTTTTTGTTTTTTTTTTCTCTTGGAGGGCACAGTGGACCCTGCTAGGACTGGAAGTCAGTGAGCACTTGCAATGCATGTATAATTCAGCAGGTAAAGTGCTAAGTGTTGAAAGCATTCAAATCTGATAGGTATGTTCCATCGGAATAAAGGAAACAAAATTCTTAACCTCATACACATCCACTCATGGAGTTTAACTGCATTTGCCCTATAACATGTTTTTAATACAGCAAAGCTCTCGAGAGAGTTCTGGTGACTAAATACTACTTTGTAAAGAAGATCACATTTCATTTATATTGTGCACTCCTGAAAAATTATGGGCTTCTCTTACACAACATAAAGGTCAAGTCATTAGCCTGGAAAATTTCTGCATTCAGAGGGAGAGAGAAGAGCTGTCTGAGGCTTTCTTATTCTCTGCCCTAAGGTCTGCCTGGGTATTTCATGGGATACCTCAGAAATCTTCAGGCTGGCAATGTTCTCTTCAGCTTCATCATACAATGCTCTCTAGAATACAATATATCTGATTCTCCTTTTGTTTGCTCTGAGAAGTTTCAGGCTGAGCACAGTTCCTGTTCCAGCACTATGAACATGTCTTTCTGTATTGCTTCTATTGACAGATTATCGACATACAATGATTTTAATGTCAAGGTGAATTACGTGCAGGGTCATCGATGGCTTGCACCCTTTTCTCCCCTTAAGAACCATAAAATTTTGACCTACCAACAAACTTTCCACTCTTATTTCCACTGAATTGCCTCAGCAACAGCTAAGAAAAAAAAAAAACAATTCTGGATGAACTGGTTCTGTCAGTTCTTTAAAATATTATATCACTATCTGAGCAGATTTATGTGGCACAGCAGATGGATGGGGACATATATCAACTGGGTGATCTATGATGCATGTGTGCCATGCATTGTGACAAAAAAAATTATGGGACAATAAAATATTAATAGGTGTGGTCACTACAAAGCAGGATTATTTGTTAAATGTTTTAAGGAACACCACAGAGCAAAACAATTAATCTTCATTCTAATTTGCCAAAATCAGAAGCCAGCCAAGGCATGTATGTTCCAGTCATTCAAATAACTTGTGCCAGCGCCTGGTATTCAATTTTTTTTTCGGTTCACTCCTTCATAGGAAAAGAAATGACATGTATATGTTTACAGAAAAGGACAAAAAACTAACTTAGTAGAGTTCTCTTCAACTCTCCGTGTACTATAAACTGTGCATTCCTTGCCATTTTTACTAACTCTTAAAAAATCCTAGTCTGTATTTCCTGCAGTCATCCATAGAGATAAATAGCTTATAGAAAAAAAAAAAACAAAAAAACAAAAAAACAAAAACCTGTCTGTGATCTCCGTTCCTCCCTAGCTTGTGCTTTGCTACAGAGTTTTTATTTTTATTTAGCTTCTTTAGCACTGATGACTCAGCTCCTGCACTTTCATTTCCAGTCAATACCTGAGCTGGGGTTGATCCTCAGGCTGGGCTGATTCTCAGACTGAAGCTGAAATACTTCAGCAGCAGCTTAAAAGCACGAAGAAGCCAAAACTCTTGGATCAAGTGAACACTTTTAGAGCAAACCTCTCCGAGCTGCAGATACAATGTCAAGGTCCCAGGTTTTGGCCTCTCTGTTTTAAATATCTGGGATTGTTCTGTTTCTAAAGGAGAGTGGGGAAGAAGAAAGAAGCCAACAAATCACTCAGGCTCACCAATTTGATGCTACAGAATGCAGATATTTGCAGGATGCCTTTATACCCTTGCTATAGTTCCACTCCTGTTTTATTTTCAGAATTAATTTATACTGCATCTTGATTACATCCCTGTGTATTCCCTTAATCTAGCTGTGTAATTTGGAACATTTTAATTTCCTTTGAACTGGCTTCTCCCAACTGCTTAATGTCATTAGAAAACTTTAGCATGTTGCTGCATTGTTCTCCTTAGAAATAAAATGCAGAAAAGAAAACCACATTGTCTGAAGGCACCCTTTTAGTCACTGACTTGCCTCAGAAAACCCATCTGTCATCAAAACCTTTATCCACTGAAGTCCCTCCTGGTTCTACCCTTGATGCATTCACCAATTAGTGTTTTGCATTATACTTTATCAACTCTTTCCAAGGCTGTTGGGTTTTTTTGGTTTTTTGGTGGGTTTTTTTACATTTACGTAAATGTTACTGCCTGGAAAAGACACTTTAGGATGTCCAGCTCAAAGACCTATTTAATATGTGCAGTTTTCTAACTTGTTAACAAGAGTTCCACGTAATCCACTCAGTAATTAATACAGCTACACACTCAGCAATTAATATAGCTATGCACTCAGCAGAGATTGGTTCCTGCTTGAATGAGTAAGAAGAAAGAATGTGGAATTGCTAAAAGTATGGTCCCAGTGCTTCAGGTTGGGATAACAATATTATAATGATGAAATCTGAAACAACTCTCAAGTTCCGCACTAATGTTGTGAATAAGGCAGTTATTGCAGGAAATAGAGAAAAAAAAGAGAATAAGACATAAATCAATGTACAAGCTACTGCTGAGTATGATGTTGGATTCACGTCTAGGAGCTTCCCTAATACCACGATGTCGGGACAACCAGTGGGGCTGGACACCCCACAGAGACGTGAGCCCACCTGAGCCGGCCCTGAACCATCCCCCTGAGCAGGCTGAGATCACACATCTGTGAGCAAATAACTCCATCCTCACCCTGGGAGCAGAGTGACCCTTGAAAGGCACACAGGGAGTTCCCTGCCCTCCACACTTCCCTTCACACCCTTGCACTGCAGCTCTGCAGGTGAACACTGCCCGGGACATTGCTGCTCCTCCCTGGCTTAAGCTGAGCTGACTGATTCCCCAGACGTTTGAATGCAATTTACTGCACGATATAAAGTGGTGTGTGGCCATTTAAAATCACTGATCAGGTGGCCCAGCACACTTAGAATTTGTCATTATCTCATTCAAAAGAAACCTTGACCAACATGAAGCGTTTTATTATAATAGATTTTTTTTATTATTATTTTGTTCTTGTTTTTGTTTTTTAATCAGCCAGCAAACACTGTGTTTCATCTACTGGAATCTTGTAGCAGCTCAGATTTAAAATGCCAAGCTTGTGTGTATAATGGAAATGCTTACACCCGTTTAATTGTTGCCTTGTTAGCCGAGCCGATATGATAAAGGCAACTCCATATATCCTGTGATTTTGACCTGATTGTTTGTGTCAGCCAGCCTTGTAAGAGCAAGGGGGAGCACAGCGTGCTCTCCTGGTCTCTAAATGGCAACATGAATTGTGGTCATTAGAGCATTCATGACCTGTGTACAAAACAAGGCATCAGTGTTAGCACAGGCTGAAGGATCCTCCGGGACCCGGGTAATTGCTCCTCCTGCGATGGATCAAACTCTCTCCCTGCTGCAGCGTCTCAGGAGTTCCAAAGATGAGGGATCTCCTCACTCTGAGGTTTAGGATTGATATACAGCAGAGTCCATTTTCTTTCTAGAAATGTAATTCACTGCTAATCCAAGGATAAAATAACCATGATAACAACAAATGAAAAAACCAAACAAAACAAAACAAAACAGCAAGAAGAATTATAGCAGTTCAGATAAGGCCTAGATCTGACCACTTCTAAAAGGAAACACATCTCAAATTATGTATCTTCCTTCTGAACAATATACCTCACTTATTCATGAATACACATCTGTGTGTGAAACTTATAAGCCTATATATACATTTAAATGAAGCAACTGTGACTATATAACATTAATTTTATTCTCTTCACCAAATCCCCTGAGCAAATTGAAAACAAAGGAATTATAAAAATGTCTGGGTCAGCCAAAAATGTGTATTCTCAGGTATTGATTTATTTTTTATTTTTGGCAGAAGCACCTTTTCTCCAGCTATTTTCTAGTTCAGAATTAATAAGGCATTTGGCCAATGGTGGATCCAGCTCGGCTGCTGACAGTGACCCTGTCTGATGTCCAGGGAAGACCCAGAACAGAGCATGTGAGTGACACTTTCCCTTAGCAGCCTCTCACACCCTAAATATATTCATGTCAGTGATTTTTTATCTGTATTTGCTGTATATCCCATAGCCCTCAGAGAATTCTTCTCCCATTCTTCGTACCCAGTTTGTGCTTGCACCCATTTAAACTCCCTGATTTACAAGATTCTTTGGACAGGAATTTTATAGGCTCCTTACTCCATGTGTTGAAGAAATATTTGTAGTGATTGGTCTGAAACCTGTCACCCATCAGCTTTGACTGATGCCCTGTAAATTGTGTCACAGAAAAGACACAGAGCAACAATCTCTACCCCTCTCATTCATGCTTTTACAGATCCCTAAAATATTCCAACATGGACAATCATTTCTGAGGATAAGGAGTCTTAGCTTGTTCCACTATCCCTGACATCACGTAACTCCATCTTCCTTGTTCAATAAAACTTGTTGCCCTTCATTAATTTCTCCCCAGTTTTGCAAAGTAGTTTATTTGCACTGTGGGCATTTTAATAAAGTTAGTCAATAACACTTCAGGACAAATTTAGACATTTATTATCAAAACAGTGAGGGAGAAGTAATCTTTTCTTCCCTAGCTACTTGGATTGATATCCACTTTGTGGGAGATGAAAACCAAAATCCAACTTGCCTGACTTGGACATCTCACCAGGACAAGTCTTGGCTAGGATCTTCTACTTTAACAAGTCAAATACATGTCTTACCCAAAAGATAAAAATATAATTTCTCTAGAACTCAATACTCATCCTCCAGAGGCACAAACCTAGGCTCCAGCTTGTCACTAAAGGATATCACATATTTAAGTATTTAAAGGAGAAATCAGTGCCAATAGAGGTTGAGAGCTGCCTACTCAAAATACCTCCCAGAATGATGGTCTAGCAAACCGTATGAAGAAATTCAGGGAAAAATTCATGTTGACCCAAGCAGACAGAGTTTGAAAGTGTCTCATGCTTCCTGATGAAATGGTTTAAATGCAAACAGTTAAAGAAGGGGCTCTTACCCCAAATTTCTGTGCATCTCAGGACAGTATGTTCTGAAAATGTGAATAAAATTCACCATCACTTTCATATTGCTCAGTAAAACCTGAAATTTTAACTAAAACCTGCCAAAACCATTCATTGAGTCCTAGTCTGTTACCCACCTCTGTTTTCTGGGAAGAAAGGTACTATTTTTCTTTTTTAAATTCAGATCAACACAGCAGAAGTATCCCCACAATGCTTTAGAGCTTTCCAAACCTCAGGCACACGCAGCATTTCTCTCCATGCACCGGAACACGATGTTTTCACACAAAGCACTTTGCAGGGCAGCAGCCAAGCGCAGATGCAAACAAACACCGCCACAATCCATGAACAACACATCCCACCTGATGCTCAGAGAAGGAATGGCTTGCCAAAGCTGAGTTTGGAATAATGTGTGACAAAGAAAGGAGTGATCAGGAGTGATCAGCAATCATTACCCAGCGATGAGTCAACCGATGTAAGAAAACAAAAAACATTATCATCAGAAGAGATGGGATAAAATGGCTTTGCATGGACACAAACATCTCCCATTGCTTGGGTCTGGTTTTCCATTTTCCACTTTTCCCCCAATGAGGTTAACAGCACACGACAAGTGCATATTCATGGGGCAGAAGACACATGTAGCAGTTTTAAGCTGTTTGTGGGTTTTCTATTTCTGCTCGTTTCCCTGTATCTATTCCATGTGGGTGCAGTCGGATGCTGGGTGTCCCAGAGCTCAGCAGGTGTTCCATGTTTGTCTGACAAAGGTATTCCCACATTCCCTGTAGTCACTGAAGAGCATCTTAGAAGATGCTTTAGGACAAACATCTAAACTGCACAAACTACCTAATTTTCTTCCTCCCTATTCTGCAGGGAAGAGTATTCTTCCACTGACTTTGCAGCCATGAAGAAAAAACAACGTTCAATACCATTTTAAATTACTGCTCTTCCAAAAACCTTTTCAATTTGAATGCAAATTCATTTTTAAAGTAAAAAAAAAAAAAAAAAAAAAAAAAAAAAAAAAAAAAAAAAAAAAAAAAAAAAGTTCTGACAGCTTGTTTTACTGCAAGTAGTCTCCAGAGATCAATAGTGAGATCCCCACAACTCATTCTGAGAGAGCCCCTGTCCCGCAATGTTTCAAATGTCATTGCATAAAACATGGAAGGATTAAGAATATACATTATGCCTATCATGTCACTGGGGGGAGGTCGAGTTTTACTATAAATAAGAGTTTTACTTTAAGCAATATTATTAAAAATCAATTGGGCAAGAAAAGAAGGGAAACTGTCACAGTTAAGGTCCATCTCTGTAAATGGGGTCCTCACCAGTGGTTTAAGGGATTTGCCTTTACATGATGCAAGTTCACAGGAATCTTCCAAAAAGGAATTATTAATTGTGCCAATGTCTAGTTACCCAGCAATAATCACACGTGCCTTCCTGCAAGGAGATGTACAACTATAAAATATCACATGGATATTATTCCAATGTGTTGTTATTATTATTAAGACAAAAATGAGACTGTATGAATCAACTTATCTCAGTTTTGGAAGCCAAAGGAAATAGAGGAAGACAAACAGAAATACCCGATATCTCAGGTTGCCCCAAGCAGAGTTTGGGAGCACGCAGGGGTTTGTGCAGACCCTCCCAAGCAGGATGCTCCAAGCAACACCGCTGTCGTTATGGCAGAGGTCACCAGATGGCACTGTTAAACATTCCAAGATTCAACTGATAAAGATTTATTTGATACTTTTTGGATAAGCAACGTTTTAGTCTTAAAGAAAATGCTATTGTGTCGCTTTTGGGATACTCGAGGCAATTCTCTGACAATTAATTAAGATGTTTTCTGTCCACCTTGATTTGTCTATTTCGAATCAATAACAGAGAAGGAGTGATCTCCTGAGATCTCTGGTTTAAATTCTCCGATGAGAGGCAACTGCCCATGTGGGATGCTCCTGGCTTCTTTGTTTCCAAGACCAACTCATGTAGTGTAAAATATACTGATTACATGAAGAGCATGAAGCTCAGGATATGCAGAGCATTTTTTATTATTATTTTTTTTATTTTATTGTTATTATTATTTTTCTTCTTTTTTTTCTCTTTTTTTTTTTTTTTTTTTTTTTTTTTTTTTTTTTTATTTTTTTTTTTTTTTT